>CABHPQ010168446.1:0-63559 GCA_902168405.1 Peromyscus aztecus | reverse complement strand
CGTGCGTGCGTGCGTGCGTGCGTGCGTGCGTGTGTGTGTTATAGATATCCTATTGAAGGATGACTGTTCCACAGGATATTTTTTAACAGAATCTTGATCAGTTGCAGATTTTTGTGTTAATTGTGATCTACTTCAAGAAGAAGCTTATTTGATGATAGTTGAGTGATTCACTAAACTAGGGATATAACAATAAATTATTAGGACAAATTCTATGTCCATTCAGCAAAACAATACGTCTTTGTTCTTCATTAGGGCCCATGACCTCTCTTTCCACAGTTCTTGGTTCATATAATGGCCTAAGGTATGTGTTTTATCTTATGAAGTGGGCCCTAAATCCAATCAAAAGGTGCTGCTTACTCCCATAACATCCATGCCAAATGGAAAATCACAAATTGTCTAATTATATTTTAAATAAATTTACAATGCTATGATGGGCTGTGTTCACAGTGGTCTTTGATCTCTTTGATTAACCTGTATGAGGTTAATCAATGTTGTATCTATAATTAAGGTGATTTATATATTACAAAACTATCAATCATATACATGCACACATTTATATTTAAAAAAAAGACAAAATGTACACTATTCAAATGTGTTTCTAGTCAAGAAGCACTAAGAACATTTCTCAGAGAAGCAATTCCAAGAATCTAGTGACAATAATTAGGATAAGACTCGAATGAACTGGAAGACAATTAATGATAAGAAAAAACAATTCAATAAAGATATAAAAATAAGGAAGAAAATACAAGCTAAAATGAAGCTAGAAGTAAACAACAACAAAAAAAGCAAATCATTAACAATGATATAACAAAAATATAACAATAATGCAACTAAAATATTCAATGCAAAAGACATCACAGAAAAAAATTTGCATCTGATTGTATGTAATATAGAGAAATTGAATCATTAAAAAGAATGCAAGGGCTGGAGAGATGGCTCAGTGGTTAAGAGCATTAGCTATTCTTCCAGAGGTCCTGAGTTCAATTCCCAGCAACCACATGGTGGCTCAAAAACATCTGTAATGAGACCTGGCACCCTCTACTGGCCTGCAGGCATACATGCAGGCAGAACACTGTATACATAATACATAAATAAATCTTAAAAAAAAAAAAAAGAATACAAACTGGGCGTTGGTGGCACATGCCTTTAATCCCAGCACTGGGGAGGCAGAGCCTGGTGGATCTCTGTGAGTTCAAGTCCAGCCTGTTCTACAGAGTGAGTTCCAGGATGGGCACCAAAGCTACACAGAGAAACCCTGTCTCGAAAAAAAAAAAATTAAAATAGCATGTGAACAATATTATGCAGTATCTTTTAGATATCAAAAAACCAAAATTTATAAATTTATGGGCATAGCTAAAATAGAATAACTCCAAACAAAAGACATATAAATATTTTAACCAAAATTACAGAAAAATTTCAAATATAACCAAACAGTTGCCAATAAATGTACAAGAGGACCACAAAACACCAAATTTATAGGATCACAAAAGAAGATTGAAAAGTTGCAAGAGAGAAGGCCCAAGGTATTGTCACAAAATGGTTGGCTAGATCAATGAAATAGAACAGAGGACCTAGATACAAGCCCACATAATTTTAGTCATCTGGTACTTATCAAATGTGCCAAAGATATATGTTGTTGAGAAGACAGCATGTTCAAAATGGTGCCAGAAAAAAAATGTATTTCTACCTGTAGAAGAATAAAACAAATTGTTATTTCTCACCTTGCACAAAAATCAACTCAAATTTATCAAAAACATCAACATAAAATCTAGTGCTCTGAAATTGATAGATGAGTAAGCATGAAATGCTCTACAAGATGGGAACGTAGGCAAGGTTCCTTTAAACAGGACTCCATTTGCCTCCATTTGCTCTGGAAATAAGACTGACAACTCACAAATAGAACTTCACAAACTAGGGGAAAAAAACACTCTGGAGTTGAAATTGTCAGTCAAGTGAAAACACAGCCCACAGAGTAGGAGGAAATCTTTGCAAGATATTGATCCAACAGAAGATTAATATTGAGATTACACAAAAAAATCAAGAAGGCAAACATGAAGAAAAAAATCATTTAAAAAAGAGCATGTATCTGTATAGAGTATTCTCAAAGGAAGACATGCAAATGAC
Source organism: Peromyscus aztecus (assembly GCA_902168405.1). Taxonomy (NCBI): domain Eukaryota; kingdom Metazoa; phylum Chordata; class Mammalia; order Rodentia; family Cricetidae; genus Peromyscus; species Peromyscus aztecus. The sequence goes on along the minus strand of CABHPQ010168446.1, from coordinate 61,435 downwards.
AATAAATATTTTAACATGCTAAAAAGCTTTAGCCAGCTGGGAAATGAAATTAAACCCACTTTTCCCAGGTAAATTACTGTAACTGAAATTAATTATACAGAGTGAGGTAACTTGTCCCATAAAGAAAAAAATCTTTGTGCTGTATGTCATGGGAGGATTCTGTCTTTGAATCTTGACATTTGTCTGCTACTTTGGAATTCCTGTCAAAACCGGGAAAGTTAGGAAAGCACTAATATGATTGGGGTGTGCCTTAAGAGTTGGGAGGATAAGAGAAGACAGGTGGTATGTGAATATATAGAGGGGTCATTGGAAGTGGAAAGTCTCATTGAGGATAAAGTGGAAGGAGGAGAAAGGTGAGAAGAGATAGAGGGAGATTTAACCAAAATGAAAGGGAATGAGTTAGTCATGTGGGAACCTCGTATTCTGTGTAGATTCAAAATACAAGCTAATGAAATGAGATAAAAAGGAGAAAGTTTCAAGAGAGGTCTCCTATAAGGCTGAATAATGCTGCTCTTATAAGTACTGTATTATTAGACAAATATCACAGCGCTAGGTCTGAAGTACTTTTTTAGGTTGGTAAAGGAGTTTTCAGAGTCCCTCAAAAAATACAGAATCTTGTCATTCCTCTTGCTTGCTTATAAGAAATAGTTCATCAGATTCAATTGCTGATGATACCACACATTTTGTCGCAAAACACAGAAATTAAACCGAACTAATCTGAAAGCACTCCTCCTGCTGTCTAGCATTTGTATTGCAGAAGAGGGTGTTTTCGCAGAAAAGGCATCCACCATCTAACATAGTTTTGCATTCTATGTGCTTTAGTAGCAAATTTTTTCCAAAACTTTCCCACTAGTATGATAATGGCATAACATTTACAGAAAAAGTAACACATCATTTATTGGACTTGAGGTCCACCTCCCATGCCTGGTAATAAAAATTGAGTCAAAAGCCCATGGCTGAAGAAGTTTTAGGCTTTAATGGCAAACTTACCACTGCTGTTAAGGTTATTTGACATAGTGCCAAGTTGCCTCTCAATACTATTACTCACAGACACATATTACTCTCTGCCTTAAACAGAGAACCATCTATTTGTGGTGAATAATAAGAATGCAGGAATAACATATGCTCACGGTGCTGAGAATACACAGATGTTGAATGCCAAGCACTAAGCAGGACATTTGTATCACCCACAGCACCCTCAGTCTCAGGGATCACTGTGGAAGAGTAGAAAGACAAGAAAAAGTAAGGTTAAAGCTGGAAGTTAAAAAGAAAGTCTGTAAAATGCTACCTTCTGGGAGAACAGAGCCATGACAATCATGATTTTACAGACGCTGAAGTGAGACTAGACAAGACTGGACCTGTCAAAATTCAATTCTGGATCTGGGAGGGGCTCACAGAGCTCTAGAACTCCCAGTAGAACTATTAGCTACTGATGAGTTCTGTGGGAAGGATAGCAATCAACTTCAGACTTGTGCCCACCTCAATAAACTTCTCCAGGCTTATAGTCCCAAGGGGGCTCCCATCCAGCTCAAGGTGTTGCAAAGTCAAGCAAAAAGGTGAATGTAGGGAATAACTTTTATCACAGACAGGACCATAACAGGGGTAGATTATAAAGTAGCTGCTCTGGTTGGTGACAGGGATCAGAGTTTACTAAATACATATATGAAATTGTCAAAAAATAATAAAAATTATTAAAAATCTTTTGTATTATACCTATACCATGTTATAGGGCTGAAACAAAAAGAAGTTTGAATTAATAACCAACATTTATTTTGTCATCTATTATCTTAACTTTAATTTTCTTTATTTAGTTTGATTATATATTTGCTCCTCAGAAAATAGAAATATTAGTTAAATGTTTCTTGTTTTTGGCTGAAGTGAGGGATGAGTTTAGGTCCTATGCTGATACATTAATTTAAAAAAATGTATATCTTTTTAAAATAATATTTTAAATTTATTCTTTAACAATTCTACAAATGTACAGAATGCATCCATATCATATCCACCCCAAACTCCTCTCACTACCTCTCTTTCAAGTCCTCTTACACATTCCCTTCCCATTTCATATCCTCTTTAAAAAAATAAGCCCTTGGGTCCAGTTAGTATTACTTGCACGCCCTTGTGTATGGAGCTACTCCAGAAAAACTTGAGTAACCTACCAGTGGCCATACAATGAAAGAAAATGCCATTGGCTTCTCCAGGAGTCATCATTTACCAAAAGCTCTTTAGCTAGGAATGGAAACTCATGAGTCCCTTTCCTACTCAGGCTGCACCAAGGGGGTAGACATAAATGCCTCCTGTAACAATGAAAACTCAATAGTCACTTTCTCTCAGCTCTTTGAGTAGTTATATGTCCCTGTATTAACTGTTGCCCCCTGCAAAAAGAAGTTTCTCTGATCCAGGTTAAGAACTAATCTATTGGTATAAAATAAATATTTAGATGACTTTTTGACAACATATCAATAATGCAACATATGATTTTTTTATATCTGTAATCATAGTGTTAGGAAAGCCAAGGCAGAACACCTATGAGTTTTAATTCAGCTTGGTATGCATAGTAAGTTCTGTGCCAACATAAGCTACAATCGATTGTATATCAAAAACTCAATATAAAAATAAACAAAAGAATTTGTTACAATGACAATCAATAGCTCCTTGTTGTCACAAATGATATATTGAATGCATCTTAATTTTTGCATTCCAAATTTTATTAATTAAGAGTTTCAAATGTATTGTGATCATATTCACCCATGCCCCTCTAATTATTCACAACTATTCATGGGCCCAACTTATTTAATATATATCAAACTTTGCATCTTTCTGAATTTTTTTTCTAAGTAATTTCATCATGCCACTGATAGGATTCCCACAAGAAGACCAAGTTACATAACTGCCCCCATACATGCAGAGTGCTGTAACACAAATTTGAAATGGTCTTATTAAATAAAATACTCAGGAGAGCCAGGTGAATTCTACAAGGCCAGAGAAGCAGAACAAGCCACAGCTAACCTCGCCTCACCAATTACTCAGCTGATCTCATTTCATCAAACTGGAAGCCTCTGAGTCCTCATCCAAATGAATCTCAGCTGAACTGCTGCTAAAAGCCTAAAAGCTTAAAAAGACTCTAGTTCCTGGTCCTCACACCTTATATACCTTTCTGCTTCCTGTCATCACTTCCTGGGATTAAAGGTGTGTGTCACCATGCCTGGCTGCTTCCAGTGTGGCTTTGAACTCAGAGATCCAGACAGATCTCTGCCTCCTGAATGCTAGGATTAAAGGTGTGTGTGTGCCACCATTTTCTGGCCTCTATGTCTATCTAGTGACAGTTCTGTTCTCTGAATCCCAGATAAGTTTATTGGAGTGCACAATATATCAACCACAGAGTGCCTAGGTCAGTCTGACACAGGCTCCCTGGTTGCCAATTCAGTCGCTGTGAGCTCCTATGAGCCCAGGCTAGTTGATTCTGTGGGTTTTCTTGTGCTGTCCTTGACCCCTCGGGCTCCTCCAATCCTTCATCCCTCTCTTCAGCAGGTTTCCTTGAGCTCAGCCTAATGTTTGGCTGTGAGTCTGCATCTGTTTCCATCAGTTGTTGAATGATGCCTCTGATGACAACTGGGCTAGGCACCAACCTACGAGTATAGCAGAATATTGTTAGGCATCATTACATTGACATTCTTTTTTCTCCAATTGTGTTTGGTTTTATCCTAGGTCTCTGGACCATCTAGCCTCTGGGTCCTGATGATCCAGGAAGTGTCATGGATGCGCTCACTCTTGTGGCAGGGGTCACAGCTTGAATCAATCATTAGTGTGCCACTCCCACAATGTCTGTGCCACAGTTACCCCAGCACTTCCCAAAGGCAGGACAGATTGTAGGTTGAAGGTTATGTGTGTGGGTTTTATTGTTCCAATCCCTTCACTAGTAGCCTTGCCTGTTCACAGGAGATAGATAGCTCTTTTGAAGACAAAGTGACAGTGGTATCCATCTCAAAGACAATTGCCTGGGTAAACATTTTCCTGGGTTAATTATTATTGGTACACAGAGGCAGCTGTAGTAATGGATCATGTACAAACAGCTCTATTCCTGGCTTACACCAGAACTTTGCTTTATCTACAGTATACTGTTGGTTTTGCTGGAATGAAGAATCAAAACATGGAGGAAATGGAGTCTTATGCTGTATTTGTTACTTTTCTGTTTCTCTGCCACAGCACCATGATCAATGCAATTTATACAAGTATAAAGGAGCTGCAGGATCAGGAGAGTCCAACCAATGCTCACATCACAGTACCAAGGTTGGGGGGAGCTGCAAGATTTACTGGTTCCCCTGCTAAAGTTTTTCTTTAGCCCAATATTTCATTTTGATAGTTGTACTTCTCCCTTTTGGAATGAGAATGTTTAATGCATGCAATTATAGATTGGAACCCTGTGACATTCTGTTTGATTTTACATGAAGCCACTGCTGGAAGTCACTTTTGTGTTTCTAAGTAGGGCTTGAACTCTGAGTCTTAAAGTAGTAAGACTGTTACAATTTGATGGGAAGATTTGAAGTTGACCATGCATTATATATTCTTCAGTAGCAATTTGTGGGAATCAGGGACAAATGTGGTGTGAGTCTGAAATGTGATTTGTTCATTTGTTTGAACTTTGTTCTTAGCTCGTGACACTGTGTATATATGTTACAAACTTGGAGACATGAAGTGTGAGTGACAGGTGTGTGACTGATGAGGGACCCTTGAAATTAAATCAGCTTCTAAGTTTGGCCTGTAAATTTTGTTTCCTGCCCTGGCCACCATGAAAAAGTATCTGCTGTATATTACTTGTGTCATTTATTCATTAGGATGACTATGCTTCCAACCTCACTGTGATGAGGACTGTGCTCACGAAATTCCTTAGGCAAAACATGCGTTTATTCTTCTGAGTTGTTTCTTTCACATACTTTAGTCACAAAAATATAAACAAAATAATTAAACCCTCATACATGTTTTCCAATCTTCAACAATAATTGACTTGATTTTTATCAACTTCTAAAAGAAACTTTAATACAAAATACAACATTAACATATCTATTCCATCACATTCCATTTAGGAACACATTCAGGTAAGTCTGCTAGCAACTTTGTCCTAACCTTTCTTTCTTCAATGATAGGATAAAGAATTCCAAGATAGTTTCCAAGATTTCAAGGATTTTTATCAAAATAAATTCTCAAGAGTGAAGTTGAACCGGGGAGAGATGAGTTACAAGTGTTTTAGAAGCTGACTAGTGTAAAGAAACCAATACTCATCAAGTTTTGATGAATCCCTATGTGTGATAGTATAAATGAGAAGAGAGAGGTGACACCTCAAGAGGCAAGGCCCAGGAGCACCAGGTTAGGCCCAGTCCACCACCACTGATACTGACAGGGTGGAATAAGAAGTGTCAATCTGGAGAGAACCTCTCAGAGCACATTATTGTTATTATGCAGCATGAAAATACAGAAAAGTAACAGTGCAAAAAAAAAAGAATAAAACTTTATTCATATTTGATTATGCAGTTTAAGACACATTATTAAGGTAGTATATTCATATAATTATTAATAATCAGGGTCTCTCACAGTATACTATACTACTTACTAAAGTTAGAATCTTATTTAAAACCTCTGTAATGATTTTAATAAACTTTTTACTCTTGCTAGTTCCTGGATCCTCCCATAACTCATTTTCTTAAATGCTTCAGGAAAAGAATTCATGTATTTGGGTTCCTATGAATTTCAACCTATATAAAGATAGAGCTTAGGGAAATTATAAAATGTGTGTAAACTTTATCTTCTCATTACATTAAATTGGATAAACAATATATGGTTTAAATTAGAATTCTACAACAGCACCATTTATAAACTGTTTTTTATAAGTTTTGCTCTAAGACTTTCAATTTTTCAGTATGTTTTACAACTCAGTGTATGCTGGTGGTATTTTATTTAGTTCAATTTATATTCTTTGTATCCAAGCAATATTAGTTCTAATCTCATATTTTCATAGAAAATAATACTTCTACATAGAGAAGAATATATATCTTCCTTGTATGCACCCTGATTGTGTTTTCATTTCATTGCATTGCATATATAGCCCCCAAAGAAAATAGATATATTTGTGAAGTATTATAAAAACACTATCATTTTATTTTCTTCCATAATATTGTTTCCATCTTTCAAAAATATGCTACTTATCACAATATCTGTCCTGAAGGAAATCCATCAGTTTATGTTCATGCATTTATTAAAAGTGGAAGGTAAACTGAAGATATAAAAAGTTGGTTATAAATAAAATTCATTTTCAATGTGTTTCATTCCACAAACAAATTAATATAAATTAGTTCACTATTAGATGCTACTTAAAGCTGGTTCATGCAGACCTTATAAATAATTTCATTTTTGAAGCAACAAAATTAGTCTAAAATGATGGCCTGCTCTGCTATGTTTACATATTTATGATCATGTGGAAACAGAAGATTATTGAAGTATTCACTGGATCTGTTTTGACTGTGGGAGTGCTTAGAGGGAAGTTCATTGATTGGGTCAAATGAGATGGGAAGACACATATTATTTAGGATGCATCATTACCTAAAAAATGGATTTTGAACTGTTTTATAGAGAAAAAAGTCAAAGGTGCACTAACATACATTCATTAATTCATTCCTCTCTGCTTTTGACTCTGGATATAACAGGACTAGTGTCTTCAATGTAGACGTAACCAACCGTCTTATTAAATAAGAAACACAGAGCTGATTCAGAGAAGAAAGCCAAGAGGTCAGAGCAATAGCTAAGAGCTGAGATTAAAAACCTTACCCTTCCTGCCGCTGCTGTCCTACCTCTCCCCGAGAGACCTCTCCAAAAGAGACCTACTTCCTGTCTGTTTGTCTTTATACAGACTTCCTGTTCTGCCTTCTCATTGGTAGTAAACCCAACCACATGACTGCCTCGTCACTGCCTGTCTGTACAGACCTCCAGGTCTTCTATGGTCGGTATTGAGATTAAAGGCATGTGTCTCCAATGCTGGCTGTATCCTTGAACACACAGAGATCTACCTAGTTCTGCCTACCAAGTGCTGGGATTAAAGGCGTGTACCATGAACGCCCAGCTCTGCTCTGCTTGCTATTAGCTCTGACCCCCAGGCAACTTTATTTATTAACATACAAATAAAATCACATTTCAGTACAAATAAAATACCACTAGACTTCAAATTCCAACTTCTTTGACTTCGCTACAGTGATGGACTGTCACATGGAATTGTGAGTCAAGGTACATTTTCCCCTTGAATTGACTTTTCTCAGAGTATTTTATAATAGCAACAGATAGTAAAACTAAGTCGAGGGGAAAGAAATTTTGATAGATTGAAATCTAGTCAGTTATTGGGAAAATGGATTCCAAATAAGTGAACTTCAATTTTCTCTTTGGGGAGAGAAAATTTTCAGCTTTTTATGCACCCAAAAAGAGAGTGTTTAAAATATTTGTTCAACCAAGGAATTGCATTCTTATTGAACTTGAAGTTGATAAATGAAAATAATTTTAAATGTAATCATTCCAAACATTTAAAATTCTGAACATTTAGTAAACAGTTCTTAAATATTTTAAATATCTACATAAATTAAATACCTATGTTTTATAAATGCTATCCTCTCAATTACCATGTTGTCCTAATCTTCTCTTGAAGATTTTCATCATCCCATAGCCATGCATTAAAAAGTGTTCTAGGATTATGATACGCCACCACTGTCCAGTTAATTTTCACATATTTTGCCTTCTTTGGAGACTAAATAATAATAATTAATTTCATGTTTTCTCCAAAGTACATAACTGAGAGCATCACTTCTTAGAAATGGAAGACTGCATTGAAGTAACTTGATGAACCTCATAAGCTTGAAAAAGAATGGGTATCCTAAGGTGATGGCAAAGTGCTACAGCAGAAATTAATTATGCTTAGACAAATCCTTATAGAAGTTTGGTTAATGATACTCTGGAGATGAAAAGAAAATGCCGCGGGATAGGCAAAAACATCATCACTCTAAAGCCAAACGATTAGTTCTCATTGAATGAACTGAAACACAAGAAGCTATGTTCTCAAGTCATTATATTTACCCATAAAACTGACTCTAAACAAGGTACTTTATAACAAAAATACTCAGCTGAAATTCCTAGTAATGATCAATATTATTTTTCTTCTTCTACTGACATACAAAAAGGACCATTGAAATTCTTGGCATAGAATCATAAATGTGAAGTTTCAGAACAAAATTGGCTGTGAAATGCGGAAGGTATTTTCATAGATAGAGTTTCTGTTGTTGTGAAGAGACACCATGACTACAGCAACTTTTATAAAGGAAAACAATTAACTGGGGCTGGCATACAGTTCCAGTGGTTTACTCCATTATCTTCAAGGCAGCATGTAGAGAGAAATGATACAGGAGAAGGAGCTGAGAGTTCTACATCTTGATCTGCAGGTAACAGCAGAAACTGTGTGCCACACTGGGAATAGGTTGAGCATAGGGGAAGCCTGCCCCCACAGTAACACACTTCTTCCCACAAGGTCACACCTAGTTCAATAAAGCCATGACTCCTAATAGTGCCACTCTCTATGTCAAGCATTCAAACAAATGATTCTATGGGTACCATTCCTATTCAAATCACCACAGTATTTTATATACATATATACATATACATATATATATATATATATATATATATATATGAGGGGAGGGTATTGATGAGCTATGTACAACATTATGGAAACAGCTAGAAATTTATACAAGATGTTAGGAGTAATACTATCTCTTAAATGAAAGCATGTGTTCATTACTAACAATTTCTTGTAGGATTCTAGCAGGATTCTAGCTGGATTTTTCCTGAAAGTGTCATCACTGAGGACTACTTTGCATAGTAGTAGAAGGTGTATGCAAACTGCCAAGGAGGAAAGCAACCAATAATCCTACCCAGCCTGTGAACCACATACTGACTAGCATGGTAAGAACTTCCCAAAAGTTCAATAGTCCTATTCATATCTTGTTGGTAATGAACAACTTTCTCATTATTCTTAAGACCTGTTAACCATGAGAGAAATCGTGCTTGGTAACTAGAATCAGAGCAATGTACCCAAGCCTAGTGAGGTCATGAACCTTAAAGAATATATTGCTACCATACTACTAAATCAACACAATTCCTTACTTCTCTATAAATCCTAATCTTTAACCCACAGAGAAACTTTTCTTTGCAGCAGATGAAGGTCATTAAGAAAAACAACAACTTGTCAATAGTCAAAGAACAACTGTTTCTGAGGTGCTTGGCTCCAATGTATATATCTGCAACACGACTCCTGAACCTAAGGCTTAGGCAACATCAAAGCAGAGGGTATAAAATGACCATAAAAACTAGAGGACCAGAATGTCTACTATGAGGTCATGTCTTCTTGAAGTGACAAAGATTAACATGATACAATATGGCTGCTAAAACAGGACCCAAACAGTCACAATGCCAACTGAAATGCTATTGTGGAAGGGGGAAATCTCATGTAGCCTCACATCTAGACAGTGTTGTCATCATTGGTGATCCCCCCAACTGGTCTGTAGCATGAATCTTAAAAGTTCTTATAAATAAAATCAAACCTGAGCCGGGTATTGGGGTGAACACTGGAAGGTCAGAGAGACAGAACGAGCCACAGCTATCTCACCTCACTGCTCGGATCCTCAGCTGGTCTTGCTTCCTCAGACTGGAAGTCTCTATGTCCTCATATCCGAATGGGTCTCAGCTGAACTGCTGCTAGAAGCCTGAATGCTTAACCAGGCCTAATGCTTCTCCAGGCCAAATGCCACTCCAGGGCAAATGCCTCTCTTGAGCAAATGCCTCTCGTTTCTGGTCCTCACGCCTTATATACCTTTCTTCTTTCTACCACCACTCCCTGGGATTAAAGGCTTGCTTTCTGGGATTAAAGGTGTGTGTCACCACGCCTGGCAGTTTCCAATGTGGCCTTGAACTCACAGAGATCCAGAGGGATTTCTGTCTCTGGAATGCTAGGATTAAAGGTGTATGCTACCACTGCCTATGCTCATGTTTAATCTTGTGGCTGTCCTGCTCTCTGACCCCAGATAAGTTTATTAAGGTACACAACATTTTGGGGAACACAAAAGCACCACACTGGTCATTCAATCCTAAGTGGTTGACTTTGAAATCATATGCTCAGAATCAATTCTAAATGGACTCAGGTATTTGTGTTTATGAATTTATGCACGTGTGCTTATATATAACAACAATGTGAAAAGAGGCCATGGATTTGAGAATGTTTGACAGATGGTATGGAAAAGTCTGAAGCAAGGAAAGGGAAAAGTAAATGATGTAGTTATATTTTAATTTTTAAAAAGTAAAAAAGTGAACATTAGTTTAAAATACAGAATTAAATCAAGAACTAATAACTGATGAAATATGCATAAATATATCAGTCATATTTATATAAGCAAATTATCAAATTTGCTTTGTATAGAAGTTATATACATGGGCAGTCTGACTATTTTTTTTAAGATGAATGTTTCATGACAAAATGCAACTGAAAATATTTTAGAGCTGCCAATTTCTATGCTCTATTATATCCACTGAAACATAAAATTGGGAAATTTAACATTGGCATTTTGATTTTTATCTTTTTTATCAATACAATGCTGGCAAAAGACCAATGCTTACAAACATTTTGTTAAAAAATAAAACTAATATTCCTTCGCTACTTTCATTACCTAAAAAGAAACTTTCTTCAGATTTCTATATTATGAAACATGAACCATTTTTCTGTTAAAGAAACACTGTCTATTCATATGATATCATTGATGCCTTTTAGAAATAATGTACTCTTTATTTAATACATTATGGAATACAAAACAAAGTCAGGTACATGTGATCTATATTCTCAAATTAGCATCTATATACAACTGAAGTTATTGATACTAGATCCTGTGTGATTTCAAAGGGCAGTTTAGCTCACACCACTTGGGTGTTAATTTTCTTATTCCAAATAATTTTCAGTGCCACTTGCATATTTAAATAAGTTTTTATATTTAAAAATGTTATATAGGGAAACTGAGAACAAGGAAGTCTATGGTTCCTTCAAAAGGAATATTATTATATTTTGACTTATATCAACTTTTTATGAAGCATTGTTGAAGATTATTATGAAAATGATTTAATGTAGATCTAAAAATATTAGGAGAAAAGATTGGGCCAGTTCCAAAGGACCTGATATTCTGGCCCTTGTTGATTATAAGGGGTGATATAATCTCTTTTCTAGAGCTTCTCCTTTGCTATGGAGCTGTTGTCATGATACTCTTTGGAACTGACAAAAAGAAAGAGAAGGAAGCAGAGAAGAGGGAAAACCTAGAGAACAGAGACTCAAGAGCAAATGTACATTTCACCAAACAGACCATATTGTTATTAATTAACATTACAATATTAGATCCAGTGATGTTTCTCCCTGCATCAGAATTTGTAAGAGAACACCAATATGATGTCATAGAACATTAAGAATGTTTGATAAAACGGCAAAGGCTCAATACATATCAAAGGAAAATGGCAAAGAGGAGCCCATATGTTAAATTAGAGGCTATATAATAAATAAAAAGTTTTTCTTGGTCAAAGATATGTTTAAATAAAATTTAAAGTGTGTGTTAATTCCAATGTATAGTTAAGCCTTAGGGAAACAAACAAACAAAAACTATTGGTACTTATAGGCATCTTTGAAACCCTGAAAATGCATATGACACTTTTATGAATGTTGCTATAAGACAGCCATGGAAACAAACTCTCTATTGGCAGCATACCTATTAAATTTGGCAAGGGCTTCACTTTTCACTCTAATTTACAACCTCTTCCTTCATTCTGTTTACATACTGTTACATAGTGTTGTATTCCTGGTCTTACACATTACAGAACCTTGACCCAAACTGTGAAATCATAGAATGGCACTACACTGTCTTCGTTGAGGGAAGCATCACTTAGTCATACAAAGACAAGCCCAGCTGCCTCCACAGATTATATTACCGTGACCCACTGACCATGGAGAAATGAACACAATGGTAAGATGAACCCATCAGAAACACAGAACTGAAAGAGCATCCCTAATATGAATGAAGACTTAAGTTGCCTTAACCTGGCTACACTATTGAGGTGGGAAATAAAAATGAAGAAAGGAATGTGTGGTTGGTCAGTTAAGCTTAGTGACACTGTGCCTGCTCTGCATGCACAAGGGATGAGATGTGATGTCGAGCACTTGAAAAACTGGAGCACAAAACCTTCATTACTAGATATGTAGATCAAATGAAAGGATGTAAAGAGAGCTCATAAAATTTAACAACATTCTCAGACACAAGAAAGGAAGCATGTTTAAAATAAGAGCTTTTGGAATATGTGGATTTAATATAAATGCATATGATTTAGTATTAATGTTTTTAAACATATTTTGGCCAGCCTTATTCTCATGCCCAGTATTGTGGGTCAAATTTGAATAGAAAACAAAAAACATTAATTTGTTTGTGAAAAGAAGTTTGATTAACAGTTATAAAAACAGCATTTAATAGAACTGTCAACAACACCAACAAAAAGCCACTTTCCTGTGTTCCATAAAACCATTTTAGTAATTTTCAAAACCTTGCTGCAGGCAAATGAAATTTGAAATAAATATGTGCCGGTGTAAAACTTGCTCTTTTCCAGTGAGCGACAGAATTTGCTTGACTTTAGGAAAGAAAGAATTATAGAGAAACACCTCCCAGTGCTTTAAAAAACACTCTTTCGGTGCACACTTTTTTATCTTCTTTCTGCATACATCATTGTTTATTAGGTTTCACTTGCTCAGAAGTTCTCACTGAATGCTAATATATCAGTGTTCTTTCATTAAACTTAGTGCTTTATGTCCCACACAGATACTCGTTCATTAATCAGAGTTCTCAGTGAACTTATATTGCAGTTGGGATCTGTAGCTGTAAATGTAAAACTGGATAAGAACAGACAGGTTGCAACTGAAATTCCTTATATCTCCTTTTTTTATTTTGAAACTTTTTACATTATATATGCTCTTTTCCCTTCTTTCTTAATATTAACAATTCTCTCCCTAACATAATATAGCTTCAATAATAAACTTTCTCCTACATCAAGATGTTGTTAAAGTAAGAAGTAGAAAGGTTGACAACATCCCAAAATTAGTTTGAATGGCAGATGAAACAACTTATTTGCATTTAATTCATTATTGACAGTTTTCAAACAACTCTCACTGTCAGTATGTTTACTCTAGATCTCTTAAAAATAAATAGTAAACAAATGGATGCATTTGAGAATATTTGTGAATAACTATGGAAGTGGTTTTAGAGAAAATGTAGTCTGTAAAATCCTAAAACCCACACAAACATCTCCTCTTTAAATCTACTTCCTGTTGGCAAGGGAAATAAACACAAGCAATTAGATAATCCAACAAAGTTCTTCATAAACACTTGGACTGGAGTTTCAGAATGAAAAACAGTCAAACAAGACTGCATTTCTGAAGTTCTTTTTCCTCAACATGTAATGCTTTCTATAGTGGGGAAAATAAAATGATAACTACAAAAAAAAGAAGGAATAAAGGATCTATAGAAGGAAAGAAGGGAAGGAGAGAGAAAGAAGAGCAGTGAGGAAGGAAGAGGGGAAGGAAAAAAGGAAAGAAGGAAGGAAGGAAGGGAGGAAGTCGGGTGAACAAAATAAAGCCTTCCTGTTTTAAGACAACAGCTTTACTTTGGTATATTATCATTTACAGCAATGATGTACTTATGAGTTGGCAATAGGTAAGTATTTAGGTTACATTTATGACTTTTATGATTGTCCATGCTAAACCTTTATTAGGAATTCAATATGAGGGTAAATCACAGATTGAAGAAAATAGATGCAGGGGCTAGAGAGATGGCTCAGGGATTAAAACACTTGCTTGCTCTTGGGGAGGAGCATAGTAATATGTCACCATGGATAGACTTCCCTATGCCTCTATCAACTGATACTTCTGAGTTCTTACTAGAATACTTGGCAAGCATTCATCTTTTCTGTCTTTAAACTCATCTTGTTTTTTTTTTTGTTTGTTTGTTTTTTATAGATTTCACAATACAATCATTCTTTTGGTACTCTTTACCAGTATTATTTGAAAGAATTCAGCCACATGTTGCAATTCTCATGGTCAAACCATTCATTTGTTACCTTATATACAACATGTTATATACTTCTTTGGAAGTTCTCACCATTGTATTTTAGGGGTTGAAGAGACAAAGAGAATTAAAAGACAGAGAGCACAGAAAAAAAAAAAAAACTAAGTACGAGTGGCAAGGTTTGCTGTCTGAATGGCATTTATTCTTTCTGAAGGTGATTTAGTGTTGTTTTGTTCTTTGGTTTGAAACAGTTTCTGATATTTATTCATGTTCTCCTTTGCAACAACAGTAGCAGGGCATTAAGCAATGATTAATTACTCTCACTATCACTAGATGAAAGTCCTTATAGCCTTTAATTTATTTCCTTACAAAGAAAGTTACCTCTCAGAATGTAGAACATTTACAATTCTATTTCAATACCTCATCGCATAAAGTCACTTTAAGGAGTCTAGTCTTTTAAGCAGTCATAAGAATTCTACTCCATTTTTATTAGGCTGTAATTATAATTCACATAACTATAAAATTCACTCTAAAGGTACAATTCAGTATTTTTCTGGGAGTTTTCTGAAGGTTTTGCAGTCATTATTATTATCTACATCCACAACATTTTCATCAACTTATAACCACCAAGAATCATGTCACATAATTTTTTCTTACATTTCCCAGGAAATAATTAGTCTATAGTCTTTCTGTAAATTAATTCTAGATATTAAATGAATTAATCATGAAATATATGACATTTTGCACCTTGTTTCTTTGATTTACTATGATGCTTTCAAAGTTCCACATATTTAGTGTCAAATATCAGCAATCCTGTTGTTATTTTGCTGTGGTTAGTATTTCATTTCACAGATATGCCATATTTTGCTTATCTGAATTTCAATTAATAAGCAGATGAGTTATTGCATTTTCTTATTATTAATAATGCTTCTACATATACTTTTGTTTTCTGTGGAAAGGTTTTAACATCTGTTGTATACATAATGAGGATTAGAAATGCAGGGTTATCATAAATATCAGCCCTTCATTGGAACTATAAGACTTTGTTTATTAATATTATAAAATATGATTCTATCATATAGTCCCTCTATGTGAATGCTATAATTTATCTGCATCCTTAAAAATAGCACTGGTGTCCTTTTGACATTATATCCTTTCTAATGATATCAAGTGATTTCTCCTTATAGTTTCCTAATACCATTTACTGCTTCTATTTTCCTTTCATTTGTATCAATCCTACCTCAAGGTACACAGTCCTGATATATATATATATGAAGTATTTAAGTTGTGAAAATGAAACAGTTACCCTTTTTAACACACTGTTTTTATTTTTGGAAATTTCTCACATTCCTATTAGGTATACTAACTATATCCCATACTCGAAACCATAACTTCTCCTGGATACACTTTTCAAGTTCAATTACTCAATTTTATAAAAATATAAAATATTGAATCCAGTTTTTGCTACCCCTATGCAGATGGGTGAGATGCCATCCTCTGGAGTGTGGTACACTTACCATGGGCTACACTCAAGAAACTTGGCTTTCTGTACATTAGCATCCATTAATTGTTAATTTTTTTTAACTATGTGTAGGGACTTATGAGCCAGCACACTGGAATCTTGACTTGCTTAGTTATTCTTTGCACATGACCTGCACATGATCAGAAGTCTGTTATGTTTTAAGTTATTTGGGGGAGGGGTGATCATGAACCTCAGTTTATTGAATTTTCACTTGAATTATGGGGCTAGCATACCAATGCTACTTATAAATCATTAGCTTGCTATTTGGTTAACATTTTGTATTCTTCTTTATTTCTTTTTTAATATTTTGTAATTTTCATTTGTTTTTGTTAAGGTTACTACTAAATATCTTCATTTTTGTATATTATATTAAAATAAATTATAGCTTTACTTTTGGATTTTCATTGTCATCATGTGAACTACTATCTGACTATTTTAGTAAACCTGATTACTAGGTATAATACTTGTGTTAGTGAGTTTATTTGAAGTTTCTACTTTCAAGTTTATACTATTTGCAAATGCAGACTTTTCCTCTTTCATTGCCATGCCTTGTTGCCTGACTACAACACCCAGTGAAATATTGAGGAGAAGATATGAAAGAAGAACCACTTACCTTGTTTTCTATCTTAAGAGGGGATTCAGTCTTTCATTATGGAAGCCTGATGTTGGCTGTGGGGACTTTCAGAAACCCCTTACCTAGCAGAAGAACTTCCTTTTATGCCCAGTTATTGATTTTTTAAGACAGCTGCTAGATTTTTTAATGCCTTTTCAGTGGAACTGTTGAGCTTATTATGAGTTCTTTTTTTGCTTTTGTCTTTTTTTTGTTAAGATTTATTTATTTATTATATATACAGTGTAATGTCTGCATGTATCCCTGCAGGCCAGAAAAGGGCCCCAGATCTATTACTGATGGCTGTGAGCCACCATGTGGTTGCTGGGAATTGAACTCAGGACCTCTGGAAGAACAGCCAGTGCTCTTAACCGCTGAGCCATCTCTCCAGCCCGCTTTTGTCGTAATTATCTTAATAAGATCAGATTTCCTTTACTGAAATAATCATGCATTCGTAGTGTAAATCATGACTAGTCCTATAGTGAATGCTACTTTATATGTTTCAAGATCTGATTTGGTATATTTTTAAAGATATTTACATCTACATTAATGAAGGAGATTGATTGGTTTTTCATTAACTTTTCCAAGGTACCTTTCTCTGTTTCTGACATCAGTTCAGAAATAGCCTCATGAGGCTGGAAATGTTCTTTCTTGTGGGAGCCCACAGAGTTTTCCTAGTGATATCTGAGCTTGCTTTACCCAGCAGGACTGCATAAGACGATGATTGGACCACGGGCCTGGCTACCAGGTGTTTGGAAGGGTCTACACTTGGCTGTACCAAGCAGGGGGAGGTCGTTTGCCTCGCCCCTTGGCCTTGTTATAAAATACCCTTTTGAATAAAGTTCTAGGCTGGTAGGTATTGACCCAGGCCCTCCCAAAGCTATCCTGTGTTTCTGTCTTTCCTCTCATTGGCTAGGCCTATCATTCTATCTACAGATTCTTTATCCCTCTCTCCTCCTTATAGGAACCCTGTAAAAGGTGAGGGCTGGTCCCTTACATTCTCCCATCGTGTTTTTGAGTTTTTGTCTTATAGTTCCCTTTGTTCTGTTTATTGCTAATTTTTTGTTTTCTACTTCTTAGTTATATATTAACTGTATAAGTAATATATTTTATTAAGATATTCTCATATATGCCTATAAATATATATATATATATATATTGATAAAATTATCCCTATTTTCCAGTATTATTATTATTATTATTATTATTATTATTATTATTTTGAGTTTATTGGTATTTTTATTTGAGTAGCATGGTTATTTTAATTAAAGTGTCCATCATCAGTTCATATATTTGAATGCTCAGTCAACAGAGAGTGTCACTATTTGAAAGGATTTGAAAGATTAGGAAGGTGGCCTTTTTGGAGTAAGCATTGCCATGTTGGAGGAAGTATGTCACTGGGGATGGGATTTGAGATTTCAAAAACTATAATTAAGCTAATATTTGTCAGATATGTCCTACTGAAACATACCATTCTCTTTTAGTATTTAACTGCTTAGTATAGGATGCAATTCAAAGGAGATTGAGTGACTTTCTAGAACACATTCAATGAAAACATTTATGCTGTTGCTTGATATGGCATACAAAGAACTTGGAGCCTTATAGTTTGTAGCATTCAGAGCACAATGTCCCTGAACTGTATTAAAGGTCACAGGATTATGAAAGTTGAGAATCACTAGTTTAGAGAGTTTCTGGGGGCTTCCCTGACCTACTATTTCAAGAATATTCCCCATATATATCACAGAGATTTTTGTTTAATAACCCACATCTTTTAATTGCAGGATTATCCATCAAAACAGGATATCCCCAATCTAAAATTAATAAACTTACCAAGTAGTCTGTTTACACATGACATTTCCATACAACATTTGTCTCAATTAACCCTAGCCATCAACCCCTCATTTCTCCCATTCAACTTACTTTTATGTTTATGTCTTTGCACTTGCAGTATTTCTGCTCTTTAGTTCTACTGTTACCTAAGCTATCACCTATGTATGACTGCCAGAACTTCTGTAAGACATAGATCATCTCCACAAAGTCCTTTTTCTATTTTCTGTCTTCTACTTATCATAGGAGTTGGACACAGAAAATTTACAGTTTTGAAGTTATGATCTACATATGAGGGAAAACATAAAGAGTTTGTTTTATGATGTCCACTGTCCTTCCTTGAGACAGGGTTTCTCTATGTAGCTTTGTGCCTTTCCTGAAACTTGCTTTGGAGACCAGGCTGGCCTCGAACTCACAGAGATCCACCTGCCTCTGCCTCCCGAGTGCTGGGATTAAAGGCGTGTGGCACCACTGCCCGGCCTTGTCCTCCCTTTCTTGACATGCACCTGCCATGAGGCAATTTTCTATATTTCTAGTTCCTGTTTGTGTTCCAAGTTATACTCATCCAACAACAATTTGATGCTAATGTCCACACATGAGAGAGTAGATAAGGTACATTTTGTTCTGGGACTGATTTCTTTGTCTCAGTATATATCTTTGTTTTCCCCTGTTTCCATCAATTTATCTGGAAAGTTCGTGATTTCATTTTTCTTTCTAACTGAATAAAATCCCATTGTATATGTGAACCAACTCTTCCCTATTACTTTATCATGTGATATATCTAGGTTGGTTCCATTGTGTAGTTCTTATATATAGTGTCATATGAACATGGATGAGAAAGTATTTATGGAGTGAAATATAGGGTTATTAGGGCATAGGACCAGGGCTTTTTTGATAAAATCTCCACAATTATTTCCACAGTGGGCACATAAGCTTACAGTCTCAGCAACATTGAATTAGGATTCATTTTTGATCACATTCTTTCCAGTATTTATATTTATTTGATTTCTTGAAAGCCATTCTGACTAGATGAGATGGAATCTCAGAGAAATTTCAATTTGCATTTCCCTGGTGGATAATGATGTTGAAATATGTTTATTAGCCATTCATATTTCTCCTGTAGAATTATCTTCTCAGATTCATAGCCTGTTTTCTGATTAGTTTGAGTTTTCTTGATGTGCTATATTCTAGTCAGTTTTGTCAACTTGAGACAGCTAAGAGTCATCTGAGTATAAAGCCTCAACTGAGGAATTACTTAGATCAAAAGCTGATATAGACATATCTTTGGGGGTGTTGCCTTGATTATTAATTGATGCATAAGCTCTCCACCTACAGTTTGGGCTGCCATCCCTAGATATGTAGTCCTTGGCAGTATAATAATCTAAGCCTGAAAGTTAGCTTGGAAACAGCATTCTTCCATGATTCCTGCCTTGGAGTTTGTCTTGACTTCCTGTTCTTACTTTAATGATGCACTATGACTAAAAGTATGAAGTAAATCCCTTCTTCCCTAACTTACTTTCAATTACACTGTTTTATCATCACAATAGAAAGGAACCTAGTATATTATGTTTTGCTTTGTTATTTTTAGATATATCCCTATATTCTAGAGATTAACTCTCCATTGCATTTTTAGTGGGCAAAGATGTTCTTTCCCATTCTCTAGGTTTCCCCTTTACCTAGCCGACTGATTTCTTTGCTATGCACAAGCATTTTAATTCATGAGTCCCTATATGCCAGCTGTTATGCTTTTTTTCAGAAATGATCACAGTCTTGTCTAGAAATTCCCAGTCTGCTATCTGCTTGATCAACATTACTCAAGCACATGAAGCTGCCACTGAAAAGAACCCTTAGCCCCACGCTTCCACCTGTTCTTGGTCCTTGTAGAAGTAACCACAAAGACTCCAGAAAACAAGGAGAGATATTAAACAGGAATCGCCTTCCTCCCATCACTCATTAACAACATTCAATGACCAAAACACTAAACTTCAATGACCTCATAACTGACAGGACATAAGCCAAGCTAGGTTACTAATAAAACTAAAATCAAACTCTCTCAACACATAAGCTAAAAACGAGCATCAAATGATAATCAACAACTTAACTCTAGATGGCCAAGTTACACTGCAAAATCACAAAGAATATTAAAGACAAAGAAAATATTTTCTCCACAATGTTCATCAATATTATCTATATTAACAGTCCTCAACTAGAAAATGTTAGATGAATATCAGGACACAGAACTTAAAAGAATAATTATAACACTATTCAATGACAAGGTCATGATTAAAATCAGCTTAGACTTTTCTTAGTCCTTGAATTAAACCAACTTTCAAGTTTTTTAGTGAAAGCTTCAGAGTTTATGAGAAAGCCAGAAATACATATTGACTAGGTTCCCTTTTTGTTCTTGTTTTTGTTTTTTGTTGTTTTGTTTATTTTTGCTGTTGTTCTTTTTTGAATAACTGAAATACAATTTCTAGATTCACGACAGAAAATAAATTTGTATTAAAATTTTAAGTGGCATTGATTTATTTGGCCTCCCAAATGGAGACCTTCAGTGCCTGGATATTTTTGTTTTGGGCTTCTGAGACAATGTCTTATATTTTTGCAGTTTCGGTGATAATATACCCAGACAAAACAATTTAAGTAAGAATATGGTTATTTTAGTCCAAAGTTCAAGGGTAAAGTCCAACCAGTCAGGGAACTGAATATAGACTGAAGTTTCTCCTCCTGCCAAGGCCTGCTTGAGCAGAAGCTGTTTTTATAAAATAATCACTCTGAGGCTTAACATTAATTACAAACTGTTTGGTCTGTGGACCATGCTTATTACTAACTAGCTAACTCATCTTTAATTAACCCATTACTATCAATCTACGTATGGGCACATGTCTCATGACTTCACCTGTGTCCCGTTACACCTTGTTTCTCAGGCAGCACCTTGAAGCGTCTCCTCTGACTCCAGATTTATTCTTCCTGTCTTTTTGCTTAGATTTCCCACCTAGGTGTATCCTGTGTTGCCATAGGCCAAACAGCTTCTTTAATAACCAATGGTAGCATCACATATTCTCAGTACACAGGTTGTCCATCCCACAACAATTTAAGATAAAAGAAAGTTGAAATGACTAACATGTTGCATCCAGAGTCAGGAGGCAAATAAAAAGCATTTTTGTTCCCTATACAATCTAGAATTCTGTCACAGAGAATGATGGTGCCAGCACAAATGAATGAATATTCCTATACCAATTAACTTTGTCAAGATAACTCCACAAAGACATGCCCAGAGGCCTGTCTTTCATGTATTTATAGATTCCATCAAGTTGATAATTGAGATTAGCCGTTCCAAACATGGTTTCAATATGTAGTCTAGGTTGTCTTTGAACTTAGTATCCTTTCTCAGCCTCCTGCATGTTGGAATATATTCAGCAACATATTCAGCTCTCCATAGAATAACTTTGTCATTTTTAAGTGTGTAACTTTTGATAGTCTTCTTTTAGTTTACTTCTTGAGAAATTAGACAAATTGAAAGTCTAGATAGAAACTGTATATATTCTATTTATTATGCTTAAGAAAATAGTGATTTTTAATCCATATATATGAATCATTGTGGGGGACCAGCCCCCACCATTATTTACCCCAGGGACTCTTGAGGAATGAGGGATAAGAGACTTAGTTAGAAATAGGGGAGAGAAACAGAGAGAAAACACAGGACAGACTCATGTGGGCCTGGATCCTTATTCACCGGCCTAGAAATTTATTCCAAAGTCTATTTATAACAATGCCAAGGGGTGGAGCAAAAGACCTTCCCCTTGCTAGTTACAAAACACATGCCCTCAGGCCCGTGGTCCACTCATCCTTTCTATGCAGACCTGCTGGGTAAAGTCACTAGGAAACCTGAAAATAGGCTCCTACAAATCATTACATTTCAGAGGGAAAAATAGGTCCTCTTGAACCAAATAATTCATGTGAGGATTTCTCCACCCTGTCTCTCTTTGTATGTGTGTACAGAAATATATTTATATATTTTATGAATAATCTTACATTAACACAAAAGCTGTTTCTTTTAACATCAACAGAGTGAACCTCATTCTGTAAATCACACCATATTTCAATGCTGATAATCAGTTTTGAAGGAGAAAATTCCCCCTTGCTTTTGGGAAGTTGCTCCTTTGTCCTTTTAAAAACCACTATATTTATAGAAGGCCCACTAAAATTATAGGGGAAATCAGCTTTATTCAAATTCCACTGAATTAATTTTTAAAATTTTAATAGAAATAGCCCTCCCAGAAATGTCCAGAAAAATATCAGATAATAAATTTGGAACTTCCACCTTAATCACATGGCACATAAAATTATAAACCATATTCTGTTAACCTAAACCCTTTCTTATATTTCAGACACTCCTCCTCTCCTAAATACTATGACTCCAATCATCATGGTTTAATAGAATTCAATTATTTTTTGTACATTAATTGTATTCATGATATAATTGAAATGAAATATGTGTCAGTGAATTTAAGAATCTGCAAATATTATCTTGTATAGCAAAGCACATTTAATATCATGTAACAAAAGATCCGAAAAAATACAGACATAAAATAGTACTAATATCACAGATTATCAGCTAGAACATCAACAAAAATCAGTTTTATGTTTTTTGATATAAGAAGTAAGTAATGTATTAGGGTGACAAGGAGATCTGAAAGACACAGTGAATTAGTTCCGACATTGTCTGTATATGATAAGGATCAAAGAAATGTATTGTCTCCTTGAATCTACTCATGATAGAAGCTTGGAGCTGGTAATATCTTGGCTTTAGTGTAGTTATTGAGACTGGTTTCAGATTTTTAGCCTCAGAACTGTAAAATATTAGGCTATTCTACTCCTTAAAGACTCTGAGGTAACATTCATTTTCTCTTCACGTGGAATAGGTAGATAAGTTGGTCTCTTATCAGGAGATTAAGCTTCTTACTAAGGATTTCTGGTATAAATAAGTGCTATAATACATTTATTATAAATATCATATGGAAATAGAAGTGTTTCTTGCAATATATCCCCTTGCCATGAAAAAAACTTTAATTGACAGCTAACAATGTCATTAATTTGGGAGACATTGGATAAATACTTACCATATTTCAAATTCAATTGTATTTCCTAAATGATAAATTAGAGGTTTAGGTTAATAAAATCAAACAGTGGCTGTGTTCAATAAGTCAAGAAATCTATGACTGTGTTTCCTATGTTCTTTTGAACCAATTTCAATACAAACCTAACGCTGATAAATCCTTGGACATTTGGAACACTTGATACATTTAACTTTCCAGTGATGCTTACATCAAGGCTGACTACTGATTGAGATTAGATTGGTCTCCACTTATCATCAAACTTATGCTATATGAAGCAATATAAATGATTATTTATTTAGAGTTATATGTCAGAAATATTAAAAATATGTACACATTAAACCAGTACAGAATGACAAAGTAGACAAATAATATCTGGAATCATGGTTAAGAAAGGAAAGATACACAAGAAGAGGGGGGAAGTTACTGACTACTGATAGTTACAATCTTCAACTTTTTGTGAATAAAATGTTGAAAATCTACTGTGATGATGATTGCATGATTACCGTAATTATTAGCTACAGGACTATATAACTTAAATGGGGGTGGTATATAATCATTGGAGTAACTTCAGTAGTATCTGCTAGAGAAAGAATAAAGTCCTTTGACAATCATGTTACTCTGAAGAACTTTTCTTCTTAAAGTTGATATTAATAAGTTCAGGGTCTCAACTGCTACTCAGGTGTTGGTTTTTCCTAAAAGTATAATGTATTTTTGTCATGTGTACTCAGGTAACTCCATTTCATTTCTGAGGTACCCTGAGGAACGGTAGTAATTTAGTAAATGTTGTGATTTCTATATGGAGAAAGATGGGAGGCATTTAACAAATTGTCTATAAACTCTATTTTCAGGGTAAAATATAAGACAATATTTCTTTAGTTCTACTCCAGGGATGACCTAAGGGGCAATTTTGATTAGAATTTTTGTAACTAGGGCAGGTATTTCTATTACTTGTGTGTGTTTTCTCACAAATTTGTGAGGAAAAAAAATCAAGATACATTCCTTGGGGCTGTTCTGGGTTATTATGAGACTTATTTTTCCTTCCTCTAATGTTCTTGGAAATATTTGCAAAAAGTAATAGAGTTGTTTGTGACTGATTCTGCTCATTATGTAGGAATATTGTATAATCATTTTAATTGAGTAAATGTATATTAATTTCTGCTTCTAAAATGACAGAATTTTCCTTTGAAAGATTCTATGAGTGATTGTAGCCTCAATAAACAGACAATATCCACTCAATCTGGCCCATTTTGATAAAGGGGCATTGTGATAAATAGATCAGATTCCAAAGAAACAGTTCATAAATTCTAGCTAATTTGTATTTACCTGACCTACTTAACTTAAAATGATTGGTAGAGTCAACACTTTCAAGTTTTCACATATAAAAATATTTGGTAACTATTCTTCTAAATTTACATTCTTTACTTAACCTACTGGTTTAAGACTATCACAAGATGCCCTGCTATTATAATGTCTACATTGAGAATAAGATAACCTAATAATACCTTTGTAGAATAATTTCCAACTGTAAAGCACTACCCTAATATCTTCAGAACATTGATATTCATTATCTATACCTTAATAAAAGATCAGTAAATCCAAAATTAAAATATCATCCATGACTACCGAGTTTATAAAGAGTAAATACTTTTATATGAATGTAATCATATAAGTAATGTGTAACAGGGCTTTAGCATTCTCATAGCTCGAATCTCTGATTAGGTCCATAAACTTAAAAGAAGCTTCAACCTACATCAAATTACAATATGGTAAGCAACATTTCTGAAATTTTCTGGCTGGTTGATTGTTGATGCATTCCTACTCAGAACTTCTGTGTTTCCTCCAAGACCCATTCAAGAATTTCAATTCTCATACTCTAATATCATCATAGAAGTCAATTTCACTTGAAGTAAATAAATAGCCATCTACAGAGCTCTTGACCATCTCTTACTCTCAAGCTTAGACCAGCTGAAGTTTTCTTCCTTTTCTGAGTCTATGTTCTTCATCTCCGATGTTGGGACTGACTGACATCAGGTGGTATGGTTGGAGAGTCTATAGTTCATAGTAAATGTAAAATGATAATAAAGTCAGAATTCTGCCTTGGCTTTATTGTTAAATTAATTTATACTCTAAAATGTATACTTTAGGGCTAGAGAGATGATTCTGTAGTCAGGAGAACTTGTGCTGGGTTTAATATTCAGCACTCCCATTTTGGCTCACAACCAGCTATAACTTCAGTTCCAGAGGATCTCCTAGGACCCCTACAGAAACCAGGCACAAATCTTGTGTACTTACACATGCACAGTCAAAATATTCATACACGTAAAATGAAATAATCTGAAGATGTATATTTTTATTGTATTTTCATTATATTTGTACCACAATAAATACAAATAATTTGTATCAGCCCAAAGGTTGTGAGATGTTCTAAAATTTTTTCTTTAATTAATAACCTGCTTAATAAATATGTGTTCAGAAATTATAAGTTGAATAATAAATAAATTGAAATTACAAGGTGAATAATAAATAAGTTTTCAGAAATTAAAAGACAGCATTAGAACTACAAAACGTAGAATTTTATTTTGACTACCAAAGCATCTTTGAATTTGATGTTCAGATTTTTAAGGATCTGTCAAACTGTCTTCAGAGTGCCCATATAAATTTACATTTCATCAGCAATGTATGCGTGGTACACTTTCTCTACATGGTTACAAGCATTTAATATTGAAACTGTATTTTGTGTATCTTAATATTGTGATGGTAATAGTGTAGTGCAAGCACTAAACAACCAATAGTTTCATTTGGGGAAGTTTATTTCAGTGAAGTGACAACTTACATTCATAGGAAAACCCATATACGTATATATAGGGTAGACAGGAAGTAAATGCTGATCTCTACATGTTCAAAAAAAAGACAACTTATTCAAGCAACATCAGAAGCAATGACGATATGGGAATCTGGGACTTCCTGGTCCACTCTGATGAAATGCATCTTTCAATTCCTTTTCTTCTGTAAAAAAAAAAAATGCCAGCAGAACATGAGGATCTTCATAAACAGTTTAATGGAAATGACAGGGATATTTCACTGTGGAGTTATAGAGACAAGAAATTGGATCTTTCTCCTTTGAACATAGGTAATGAGGAACCTGACTAAGCTAATTTACAGGTGGAGTTAAGGGAAGGTCTTTTTCTTTTTCTTTTTTTTTCCCTACCATAGGGTGTTATGGTGAATATTAATCCTCATTTCTCAGTCAAGTTTATGACAGAGAAGAGTCACAGACACACCCACTTCCACAAAGACACCAAACTAACAGGCATAACATATATGCAGAGGACCTGTTGAGGTCCCTTGTGACCCTTGTGGTGGTTGCTTCAGTCTCTGTGAGGCCATGTGAGCTTTGCTTACTTGATTCAGTGATCCGTGTTCTCCCGGGGTTCTCCATCTCCCATGATTCATACAATCTTTCCACCTTATCTTTTGAAGGATTCTAGGAACCCAAAAGTAGGTTCCTAATGGATGGAGACCTCCAATTCAGAATCTGTCTCCACACAATGCCTAGATATGCATCTTTGTGACAGGACAAGGCATTGATCTATGAGTACAGCACAGGAATAATTTCATTGATTTTTTTTCTTTTGCCTATAATGTTTGGTTCTATTCTAGCTCTCTGGGTTATCCAGTCTCTGGTTCCTAGCCATTCTCAGTCAATGCAGGGCATGTGCTCCCTTTCATTTAATGGGCCACAAGTTAAACCAGACATTGATTGGCCATTCCCACAAGTTTTGTGCTATCATTGCCCAGCACATCTTATAGACAGGACAGATTGTAGGTAGAGCGTTTTGTGACTGGCTTGGTGACAGGTTTCTCTTTCCATATCCTGTAGAATACCTTCCCTCACCAAAAAGACTAGAACACAGGGGAGAATAGATGGCTAGTTCAGACTCTATAGCCTCCATTATTAAGAGCCTCACTATGGTCATCCTCATTGATTTCAGGAAATTTCCTCTGTCTTAATTTTGTACAATGCCCTCCAAATGCCCCCAATTTCATCCGTATGTCCTCACACTGTCTTTATCCATGTCTTCCACTGCACATGATCCCCTTCCTGTCCCCACTCACAGCAGTTCACCCACAAAATTTATTCTATTTCCCCTTCCCACTGTGATCCATTCATCCTCCATAGAACTCTCCTCTTTAAACTTTCAGGGTCTATGGGTTGTAATTTGACTATCATTACTTAATAGCTGATATCCACTTATAAGTAAATACGTGCCATAATTTTCTAGAATGGACACATAAAATGTGCAAAATCTACATAATGGAGTATTTCTCAGCTGTTACAAAAATGATATCATGAAATTTGCAGATAAATTGCAGGATGCAACTAGAAAAAAAAAATCATCCTGAATGAGGTAGCCCAGATGCAGAAAGTTGCTTTATTTATTTATTTATTTATTTATTTATTTATTTATTTATTATTTTAAGTCTCAGTCACAATTTCTCCTTCCTCTTCTCCTCCCAGTCACTTCTCTTAACACCCCTCTGTTCCCCTCCATCCCCAATCCACTCTTCCTCTGTTTTTGTATAGGAAGGGACAGGTCTCCCATGAGTATCCACATAAAATGGCATATCAAGTTGCAGTAAGACTAAACACCCCAACCCCACCCCTCCCAACCCCACCCACCCCCCAGGCCATGGAATAAGGCCGGGAAAGGCAACCCAGTGTGAGGAGTAGGATGCAAAAAGCCAGTAAAAGAGTCAGAGAAAGCCCGTTTCTACTATTAGGAGTCCCATAAGAGGACCAAGCTACACAACTGTAATATGTATGCAGAGTACCTATGCCACTCCCCTGCAGGCTCCCTGGATGTCTTTTCAGTCTCCATGAGCACTTAAGAGCACAGGTTAGTTGATTCTGTGAGTTTTCTTGTGGTGTCCTGACCCTTCTGGCTCCTACAATTCTTTCTCTTCCTTCTTCAGGATTTTCTGAGTTCTGCCTAATGTTTGGCTGTGAGTTTGCATCTCTTACCAATCAGTTGCTGGATGAAGTCACTCTTGACGACAACCAATCCCAGCGCATGCCCTAGGCAATAGAGACTGTAGGCCGAAGGTGAAGTGGCTGGGTTGGTGTCCCACTTCCTCCACTTGCAGTCTTGCCTGGTCGCAGGAGATGGCCAGTTCAGGCTACATATCCGTTATTGCTAGCAGTCTTCTCTGGGTTCATCCTTGTAGATTGCTGGGATATTCTCTTGCTTCAGGTTTTTACCTGACTCCAAAACGCTGCCTGCTTCTAGTAATCCCTTTCAGTACTCTTCCCACTTCTCCTCCCCCATAGCCTGATCACTCGTGTTCCCATCCCCACTGGCCCTCTGTCCACTCATGAAATTTCTTCTATTTCTCCTCTCCAAAGAGATCTGGGCATCCTCCCATGAAACCTCCTTTACCTAGTCTCTATGTGTCTTTGCATTGTAAGCATAGTTTTCTTCATTTTACAGCGAATATCCACTAATGAGAGTACATACTGATTTCCAAAATATATAAAGAGCTCAAGAAACTAGATATAAAAAAATCCAATTAAAAATGTGGTCCAGATCTAAACAGAATTCACATCAGAAGAATCTAAATGGCTGAGAAACACTTAAGGACATGTTCAACATGCTTAACCATGAGGAAAATGCAAATCAAAATGACTTTGAGATTCTTCTATCTTACACCTGTCAGAATGGCTAAGATCAAAAGCACATGTGACAACTCATGCTGGAGGAAAGGGAACACCCCTCCATTGGTAGTGGGAGTCCAAATTTGAATAGCCACTTTGGAAGTCATTGTGGCAGTTTTTCCAAAATCTGGGAATCAGTCTACCACAAGACCCAGCTATACCACTCTTTGGCATACACCCAAAGGATGCTCAATCATGCCACAAGGACACTTATGGACAATTATGATAATAGTAGTTTATTTGTAATAATCAGAACCTGGAAACAACCTAGGTGTCCCTCAAGCAAGGAATGGAAAATAAAATGTGGTACATTTACACAATGGAATATTGCTCAGCTGTTAAAAACAAGGACACCAGGAAATTTGAAGGCAAATAGAAGGAACTAAAAAAATCATCCTGAGTGAACACAGATTAAGAAAGAAATTTACTTTATTCTTAATTAAAAAAATGTCAAAACAATAGATTATTCAATGGGCAAATGATTCAATGGCTACCTACACACTTTTGAATATTACTCATCATTAAAAAGACACCTGGCTGAAAGGATTATGTTAATTTCCATATATGTATGATGCAGAAATAAAACAATTCCAAAATATTTGCATATTTATAATATCTTCAGTAATCATATTCTTCAAATTAAATATATATATGTATATATATATGTATATGAAAAACAGGATTACTGCACAACTCACATAACAGATAAGCATCACCTGGATGTTAAAAAGGGAGCTCAGGTGAGACCAAAATGCATGTTGTTGAAATAAAGAGAATGTGCCTGGCAGTGGTGGAGCACACCTTTAATCCCAGCACTTGGGAGGCAGAGGCAGGTGGATCTTTGTGAGTTCAAGGCCAACCTGGTCTACAGAGTGAGATCTAGGAAAGGCACAAAGCTACACAGAGAAACCCTGTCTCAAAAAACCAAAAGAAAGGAAGAAAGAATGAAAGAAAGAAAGAAAGAAAGAAAGAAAGAAAGAAAGAAAGAAAGAAAGAAAGAAAGAAAGAGAGAAAGAAAGAAAGAGAGAAAAGAAAAGAAAAGAAATAAAGAGAAAGTAACCATATGTATCAGTGTTTGAAATCAGGCCTTTAAGTTTAATGGGTATGTGCTTTTAATCAAGGAGACATGTCTTTGCCTAAGATGTATTTTCATTAATGAAGAAAGTATAGAGTTTATTAATGAAAAGTTTTAACATATATTTAACTGCAGACATTGAGAAGGTGAGAGAGAAATACAAGAGCATGGCAGTAGTACAAACCTAAACTGGGTGTAAACTTCTCTAAAGCAAGTGGCCTAAATGTGCTGTATGTTGTGTTTTCAATTTTATCATGATGTTTCACTACAGGTTTGAAAAGTGCAAGTGTGCTGTAACCTATGTACATGGTAATTGCATTTCTTTACATTATTTCTTTAAGCAATTGTGAATTTGTAATTATTCAAAATAAAATGTGAAAAGAAATCAGCTTTGCAAATAAGAGTTATACATATTAAATATAATTGCACAATCACAGACACCCATGAAATTTGTTGAATGAATGGTTATACTCATTATGTAAACACAAAAGATGTGACCACAGAAATTTATCCATTTGCTATGATAATACTTGAGTATAATATTATGTTTTAATCTGTTATCTTTTTTGAAAAGTAGAAAAAATAATGATTCATTTTCTTGGATTTAATATTTCATGAGTAGAGCCGTGAATAATATTGAAAAGTGATTTGTTTTTAAGTAAAAGTGAAAGCAGACAAAGAAAATATAAGTAAATGTTGATAATTATAAGCTATTTCTGCAATCAGA
The DNA here is from genome assembly GCA_902168405.1 of Peromyscus aztecus. Classification (NCBI taxonomy): domain Eukaryota; kingdom Metazoa; phylum Chordata; class Mammalia; order Rodentia; family Cricetidae; genus Peromyscus; species Peromyscus aztecus. The sequence continues at coordinate 30,676 of CABHPQ010168446.1, read as the reverse complement.
AGTGAAGAGAAAGTTCATAATACTGTATAATGCTGTTCAATCTTATCAGTAGTTTCAGACACAGACTGAGTCCTATGGAGATTTCTATTCCAATAAGAAATACCTGTAAGTGCTGGGCCACAGAGGAATGTACTATTGTAATGAGTTCAAACCAGATTCATGTGAGTCATAAAAATCTAATGATAATAATATCATGGTAATGATGATAAAGGACTTGCACTAGGTCACTGTGGTGAGTCAGTAGTAATTGTAGTTGGAAAATGTCAGTGTTCAGCCATCCACTAAATCATACCTCCTCTCCAATTTAAAGCCAAGACAACCATGCATAGTCACTGAGCATGTAACAGAAAAAATTAAAAGGCAAGACTTCCTGACTGCTTAAAGGGAACAAATGCTTTCTACTTCTTACCACTTCCATTCTTAGACTATAGTACTGCTATGATAGTAATCTTTTTCTCATTCCAGATTGTATTTTACCACTACAACTTTTGCTGTCCTTACAGGAACACACACACACACACACACACACACACACACACACCACATCACAAGAGAAGGCCATTGTGAAACTTTCTAGTATTGCAATAACAATGTACTTTAAACTTGATGGCTTAAAGAACTGAAAATGATTCCCCCACATTTATGGAGGATACATAGCCACATTCCATAGGTCATCATTTTCAACTTCTGAAAAGTGATAGCACCCCTAGGGGAGGGGTTGTTTATCTTTGCATATTTTTTGACTTATAATAGATTTTACTCCTAAATTTTCATTTTGATTCCCATTATATTTGTTTCCAAAACATCCTTTTTATGATATTGGATTTGGCCTTACTCTTATAAACTGATTTTAATTTTTCTATAACTTAAGACACAATAGACACAATACTTCAAATTCTTTTTCTGAAGATTTGAGAGTAACAAAAGAGAAAGAACTGAATGTGGCAATTGACAAATACAGTGTAGGAAAAGAAAAATGACTGGCTTTGCAAAGTCAAGACCTATAGCAGAACGCAGCTGTGATATTACTGAAATATTTCAAATACAATTTAAAGTTTATTAGGAGTATTTAGTATGTGATATAAAACAACATTAGAACAAATGACGCTTCCAATAATGGCTAAGGTTAATGACACTTGGATTGTTTCTTATTTCTTGACTTCATTTTGTTTTGTTTTGTTTAATTGTTTGTTTGTATCCCTAGCTGTCCTAGAACTTGCTATGCAGACCCGGCTGGCCACTTTGACAGTGATCCACCTGCTTCTGCCTCCCATGTGTTGCAATTTGCTGCCACACCTTGAAATTCTTTCTTTAAAATAGACTTAAAAGGTACATTTGGATTCAATTCCCTGGATTCAAATGGCAACTAATACCAACAAGTGATTTCTGATCTATCTCATTTCAGAAGACAGATTAATTAAGGAACACTTGACACAGCTAGAGACTTTATTCTAAGAGTGACTTTCAGAATGATCAACAGAAAAAGGTTTCTATGATATACATGTCTTAAACCTTTTTCTGATAATTCTGGATATACAGCCTGCCTGACCTCAAACTCATAATTATATAGCCATAGCTTCTATAATGCTTGGCATTGAAATAATTGTTAATGAAAGAAATTATCAAAATTCTCTGTGTTCCTTGCTTCACATTCCACTATTACATTGCAGTATGTTACAAGATGAATATGATATTATTTCCTGTTTCAGCATCATTCAGTTAACTCATAAACATCAGTGTATTCTGTTATAGTGTCCTTGTGTCATGCAGAGAAGTTTCATTGATATTGTGTGAGGACCATACGTATCTGTTCTTAAAACAACAAGTTGGGGATTATGCTGGTTTAGGGAAGTAATGGTTATAGGTGCTCTTCCTATTCATGCCCTGTGTGTGTGTGTGTGTGTGTGTGTGTGTGTGTGTGTGTGTATGTGTGTGTGTTTCATCAATTAATGAAAAAGGTGGCCTTGAGTGATTAAAAGAGCAAGAAATTGCATGGGAGGGTTTAGAGGGAGGAAAGGGAAGAAGAAAATGAAGCAATTATATTATAATTTAAAAAAGGAGTTCCAATTAAATAATGAGAAAACTCTTACAAATTTGAAAGGGAAATTTATTTAAAAAATACTTTATCAAAGAAAAACTCTAATATACTTAGGAATATACATACACACAAGTATGTAATAAAATTAAAGGAAAAGAGATTATGAAATTCAAAGGGAACAAGTTGGGGTACTGTATTGGTTGAAATATAAAGGCAACTCCACGCAGTTAAAATGGAGGTTTATTTTGAGGGGTATCTTACAAGTAAAGGGATAGGTTACAGTGTCTGGGAAAGGTGAAGAGCAGTCCAGTGGTGTTCTCTGGAGAACTCTGCTAGGTCTACCTCCAGCATCTAGGATCCAGGAACCAAGAGAGCTGGAACATCCAGATCTTGGGTCTTCAAGGCTCCTCTCCCGGCTCTGTCTTCTAGGTGTGACAGTTACCTAAGCCTCAATGTGGGTAGTACTTCCAGGTCAAAGTTGGAATAGCTACCTACTACAGTACTGAGGGTGGCTAGGGGAAAGAAAGGACAGGGGTAAATAATGTAATTATATTATAATCTCAAAACAATAAAACAATCAAAGAAAACCAAATGTTCCATTGATTAAGCTAAGGTACAATTGTCAAGATATCTGATGTGCCACACGTAACACAGAGAACAGATGCTTTCAATTTTTAGGACCTTATCCTGATGTGTATTTGTATCAAATACCTTAATCTCTGAAACTACAGGAGGGAAAGATCAAAACTGAAATATGAGTAACATTGTTGTAAGAATCTAAAATCTCAGTAGATAACAGCAATAATTGACAAACTGCACTGCATAGAATTGAGAGATGTTCTGAACAGAAGGGGAAGCCACAGATTGAAGAGATTGTACGACAGGATGGACAAAAGTAAATCTCTGTTAACTATTCAAACAGCAGAAGATTAATAATAAGAATTGATAACCACTTGCAAACATAAATTGGTTTCCTCCAAGGGAGTCAGTCTCACTGGGGGAACAGACTACAATTAAGTGTATGCCTCATGCCCAGCAGTAGAAGACCAACAGAAAATCAAGTGAGTTATTGGAGATTCCTTGTTGCATAACCTTTCATCATGGGACTTGTGCTTTTTAAAAATTATATTACTATTTTTATTTTTGACATTTATTTTATGTTGTTCATATATATTTTTACCCATTCATTTTACCCTATAGGTCCTCTGCATATATACTATGCCTTCCAGTTTAATGTTTTTTTTTTAATTTTATAATTTAATTTAATTTTACGTATCAGCCACGGATTCCCCTGTCTCAACAATTCTCACTCATACAATCCCTCCTCTTTCTTGCCAATTGGACTCCTGGAGCTCCCCCTGGGGCCTGGCCATGGATCTCTGCACCCGCTTCCATCAGTCACTGGATGAGAATTCTCACATGACAGTTAGGGTGTTTGGCCATTTGATCACCAGAGTAGGTCAGTTTGGGTTTTCTCTCGATCATTGCTAGTAGTCTATTGTGGAGGTATCTTTGTGGATTACTGGGGACCTCTCTAGCACTTTGCTTCTTCCTATTCTAATGGGGTCTTCATTTGTCATGGTATCTCTTTCCTTGATCTCCCTCTCTGTTCTTGATCCAGCTTGGATCTCCCAATCCCCTAAGCTCTCTTTCCCCTGAACCTTACTCCATTACCCCCTCCCCATGTCCAGGTTGCTCATGTAGATCTCATCCATTTCTCTGTCATTGGGAGATCCCTGTGTCTTTCTTAGGGTCCTCTTTTCTAGGTAGCCTCCCTGGAGTTGTGAGTAGCAGTCTAGTCATCCTTTGTTTTACATCTAGTATCCACTTATGAGTGAGTACATACCATGTTTGTCTTTCTGAGTCTGGCTTACCTTACTCAGGATGATTTTTTCTAGATCCATCCATTTGCCTGCAAAACTCATGATGTCATTGTTTTTCTCTGCTGAGTAGTATCCATTGTGTGTATGTACCACATTTTATTTATCCACTCTTCAGTTGAAGGGCATCTAGGTTGTTCCCAGGTTCTTGCTATTACAAATAATGCTGATATGAACATAGCTGAGCATGTGCCCTTGTGGTATGAATGAATATTCCTTGGGAATATGCCCAAGAGTGATATAGCTGGGTCTTGGGGGACACTGATTCCCAATTTTCTAAGAAAGTGCCATATTGATTTCCAAAGTGGCTATACACACTTGCATTCACACCAACAGTGGAGGAGAGTTCCCCTAGCTCCACATCCTCTCCAGCAAAAGCTGTCTTCAGTGTTTTTGATTTTAGACATTCTGACAGGTATAAGGTGGTATCTCAGAGTCGTTTTGATTTGAATTTCCCTGATGATTAGGGATGTTGAACAATTCCTTAAATATCTTTCAGCCATTTGAGCTTCCTCTGTTGAGAATTTTCTGTTTAGCTCTATATCCCATTTTTTAATTGGACTGTTGGGCATTTTGATGTCTAATTTCTTGAGTTCTTTATATATTCTGAGTATCAGCCCTCTGAGTATATGAATGAGTTTGTCTCTGTTCCTTGGGCTATTTTCTCTTGGGCTATTTTTCTTCTGTTTCTTTGTTTACTTTAATTCCAATGTGTTAGGTGTAGTTTTACCTTTATATTATATTTTATTGTTATCATATTGAATCCTGATTGATTTCTGATAAGATACAGAAAGGGAGTGGATATGAATTTGAGGGGAAAAGAGGAAGAGCTGGGAGGAGTACAGGGAAGGGTAGCATAATCAAGTAGGTTATGAGAGAAAAAGATATATTTTCAATAAAAGGGGAAAAATAGAAATCAATATAACAAGCTCATAGCAATCTTAAAAATCTGAATATCTTTAAAATGTAGGTTCACAAAGAGAAAAAAAATTAATTTATAATTATCAAATGAACTGAAAAGACATGATTCAAAATCAATACAAATGGCCAGTAAATTCATAAAAATGTTGACTTAGTTAAAAAGGAAATTAAAATAAAAATTGCATTGAGATTCCATCTCATCCCAATCAAAGGGCTGTCAGAGAAAACTGGAATGAATCTCCCCCAAGATCCAGCTATACCACTCTTGGGCATATACCCAAGGAATGCTCAATCATACAACAAGAGCACTTGCTCAGCTATGTTCATATCAGCATTGTTTGTAATAGCAAGAACCTGGAAAAAAACCTAGATGCCCTTCAACTGAAGAGTGGATAAATAAAATGTGGTACATATATACAATGGAATACTACTCAGCAGAGAAAAACAATGACAACATGAGGTTTGCAGGCACATGGATGGATCTAGAAAAAATCATCCTGAGTGAGGTAACCCAGACTCAGAAAGACAAACATGGTATGTACTCACTCATAGGAGGATACTAGATGTGGAGCAATGATGACTGGACTGCTACTCACATCACCAGGGAGGCTACCTGGAAAACAGGCCCCCAAGAAAGACATGGGGATCGCCCAATGACAGAGAAATGGATGAGATCTTCATGAACAGCCTGGACATAAGTGGGGGAAATGAAGGGCGAGGGTCGAGGGAAAGAGAGCTTGGGGGAGAGGGAGACCCCAGCTGGATCAAGAACAGAGAGGGATAACAAGGAATAGGAGACCATGATAAATGAAGACCACATGAGAATAGGAAGAAGCAGAGTGCTAGAGAGGCCCACAGAAATTCACAAAGATACCCCCACAATAGACTGCTGGCAATGGTCGAGAGACAGCCCAAACTGACCTACTCTGGTGATGGGATGGCCAAGCACCCTAATTGTCGTGCTAGAAACCCCATCCAATGACTGAGGGATCTGGAAGCAGAGATCCACGGCTAGGCCCCGGGTGGAGCTCCAGGAGTCCAGTTGGTAAGAAAGAGGAGGATCTATATGAGCCGGAATTGTTGAGACCAGGGTTGGATAGAGCGCAGGGACAAGTAGCCAGATGAATGGAAACACATGAACTGTGAACCAATGGCTGAGGGGCCCCCAACTGGATAAGGCCCTCTGAATGGGTGAGACAGTTGATTGGCTTGATCTGTTTGGGAAGCATCCAGGCAGTGGAACTGGGTCCTGTTCTCATTGCATGAGTTGGGTGTTTGAAACCTGAGGCTTATGCAGGGTCACTTGGCTTGGCCTGGGAGGAGGGGACTGGCCCTGCCTGGATTGAGTCTACCAGGTTGATCTCAGTCCTTCAGGGAGGCTTTGCCCTGGAGGAGGTGGGAATGGGGGGTGGGCTGGGGGGAAGGGGAGGGGGCAGGAGAGGGGAGAACAGGGGAATCCGTGGCTGATATGTAGAACTGAATGGTATTGTAAAATAAAATAAAATAAATTAAAAAAAAAGAAACCAATGTACAGTAGCAGTTGGAAACCGCATAGGGACATGAATCCATACACCATTAGTGGGAATGCATACTCATACAGCTTTAGTGAAAATCAGTACAGAACCACCCTAAGGAAGCGAATGGTTGAAAATGCAAATTTACTATTATTAGACATATAACCTAATGTATACTCTGCTTGCAGTATCTTTAATGAACAGCCATATACATAGACATTATTCATGACATTTAAGTTTATGAATCATTCTTTGCATTTGTTGGAGTACTAGTATATAAAAATATGAGATATAAATATTTATATATGCACACAATACATATATATTCTATATATGTGTGTATATACTGCAACAATGAAGAATGAAAGTATGTGCAAAAAGGATAAAACTAATTACCCCATTTTAAGTGAAAAAAATGACAGTCTCACAAGCAAGGTATGGGATATTTTCTTCATGGAAAATTTAAAAGGAAAAGAGAATATTACCTTGAAGGAATAAAGGTCTAATACAGAGGAGACAGGGAAACCGATGTGATTATGTTGAAAGTGCAAATAAAATAATCTTTGGTTTTCTATTTAAGGTCACTCATGAGATCATAATGATCTCTATTATCTAGATAATACCTTTCATCTATCAAACCATTTATAATCCATGTACCATTTATCTTTATTTTGTCTGTCTATTTATCTATCAAGTGAGGTAATTTAATCAGGATTGAAGCTTGTATTTAACATCCAGATTGAAATTCAATTTTCGTGTCAAACACATAGTACTTTATGGCATATGTAACTTACTTGCAAACATCTTCAAAGGTTTCACAAAATCAAGGATTTTTTTAAATGTGTTAAGTCAGTGGGTATTTTTTTGCATTGTAACATTAAATACATTGTACTATCTTTCTGTGTTGTCTTAGCCTGATTGATTTTCTGTATATGAGTTACAAAGATCGTCACACTCCAGGTCAAAGGATTGTATAGAATGATAAATACGGAGGGGCCATGGGATGAAAATAAGCACATACACTTTGTAGAAATAAAGAATCAATAAATCCTACAGTTAAAAGTATGTTACCAGCACTTCCCATGAATCTTGTAAAATGTTTATATGGCACAGTAATCTGTAATTTTTAGAAAACGTCTTACTACCATTTTTTTTTTTTTTTTGGTTTGGGGACAGAAACAGACATTACAGGACTGAGTGTTTATGGCATTAAAAATACAGCAAAGAGAAAGAGAAAAAAAACAGGAATTTGGAATTGATGTGCCATATAACCAACATCTTCCAGTTTTTAACTAGCAAAAATTGGCACAAAGCACACAGCACCTACAGAATCAACATGAAAGGTTATGAATAAGTTAGGTTTCTCTGACTCTATAAAGATATGAAACAACGACTATGTGTATTGTATAACAACAGAAACATTTCTAGGCTGCAGAGAAAGTGTGGACAGACTAATTGATAGTTTCAGGAATTGGTGTGTAACACATTCCAGCTTCTATTTGGGAGGTATAGCTCCCAAATGACAAAATGTCCAGTTTTGCATGTTTCTATGTTAAATTTTAAAAAATCTGCTTTCTCACACATGTGTTATATTTCTTAGTATCCTATTCTCTTTTTTATGAATACATACAATTTCTTTTGGAGGTAAAAAATTCATAGTAATCATAGAAAGAACTCTTGGAAGAAAACATTATCAGAAATATATTTATTCCATAATAAGTTTGGGTTTTAAGACACTCTAAGACTTCAGTGTTCATTGGCCTATGTTGTTTGGTTGTTCTTCCCAAAACTTCCTTGAAAGAAACATATTGCAGCTCTTAATATGAACTTGTAGTTCTGTGAGGTCTTGGGTGATGGGTGAGTATGGGGGGGACACAGTAGGGGCTTGTAGACTACAGTAACCATATTTCTTATCTATGCTTTGCCACATGGCTTTGTACCTTTTTTCAATATGGGATGCCCAGCTTGCTTCTCTCTGTATCTGCTTGTGACTGTCTCCACTCTGTCCTTCTTCCTTCAAGCATTCTGTCCTGCTCCTCTGCATAAGTTTATCCTGTTCAGCTATTGGCAAGTTAGTATTTTTCTATTAAACCAATCACAGTGACATACATTCACACAGTGAAAAGGAATATTCCACACCACTCCTTTTCTGTCTTTCATTAGAAAAGAACAATTTTCTAATATAAAACAATCAAATATGACAAAATAAAATGACACAAAATTCTCACAATGAAATTTGGACACAATAAACCAACAGGAGGAGTAGAGTCCCAAGAGCAGGCTTAAGAGTCACAGGCACACTCTCCTGACTGTCAGGAGTATCATAAACACTAAACTAATAGCTATAGCAAATATATACAGAGAGAACCTAGTACAGACTCATATAGGCCTGTGGTTACTGCTTCAGTCTCTAACAGGTCATGATTGTCTTTCTTAATTGATTCTGAGGGTTTTCTACAGTGTTCTCTATCCCCTGTGGCTCTCCACTTCCTTGGGATTCCATGAGCTCTGTAGCAGGGTGGGAGGGTAGGGAATCGAAAGAGAGCTCCCATTTATAATCTTTCCATGTAATGTCTATCTGTGGGTCTCTGCATCTGTTCTAACCTGAAGAAGGAGATGCTTATCAAGGTACAATAAGCATAAAAAAAAAAACACCAAATAGATGGGATTAGAAAAGAAAGTCCTTTCACCACATGATAATCAAAACACAAAAATATACAGAACAAAGAAACAATACTAAAAGCTGAAAGGAAAAAAAGAACAAGTAACATACAAAGGCAGACTTATTAGAATTACATCTGCTTTCTCAGTGGAGACACTAAAAGCCAGAATGGCCTGGAAAGATGTGCTGTACACTTTAAGAGTGAACATATGCCAGGCCAGGCTACTATAACAATAAATATTTTCAATCACTATAGAAAATATAATATTCTATGATAAAGCTAAGTTTAAACAATATCTACCTATAAATCCAGTCCTACAGAACGTGCTAGGAGGAAAATTCCAACTTAAGCAGGTTTATAGAAGCAAAGAAAATAAATAATCTCACACAAACAAAATCAGAACACACTCAAACACATACTCTCCTCTCTCTCTCTCTCTCTCTCTCTCTCTCTCTCTCTCTCTCTCTCTCTCACACACACACACACACACACACACACACAAACACACACACCACCCCCACCCCCACCACTACCACCACCACCACCATCACTAAAATGAATCAACAATCATTTGGTCATTTGATATTTTTCAATATCAATGGTTTCAATTTCCCCAATAAAAAGATACAGACTAAAAAAATGGATTCAAAAATAGGATTCATCTTTCTGATTCATCCATGAAATATGACTCAATATGAATGATAGACATTACTTTGGAGGAAAAGATTGGAAAAAGACAGTCCAAGGAAAATGGACCCAAGAAGAAAGCTTGTGTAGCCATTTTGCTATCTTAAAGAAACAGAATTCAAAAACAAAAGGAGATGGCGAAGAATACTTCATATCCATCAAAAGAAAAATGCACAAAAATGGCATTTCAATACTTGATATCTATGCTCCACAAACAAGGACACCTAAGTTCATTAAAGAAACACTACTACATATTGACTACATATCACATATTGACCCCTACAAACTGATATTGAGTGACTTCAGTACCTCACTGTCATCATTGGACAGGCCATCCTGACTAAAACTAAATGAAGAAATATAGGAGCTCATGGCCATTATAAAACAAATGCACCTAACAGATATTTACAGAACATTACACTCAGACACAAAAGAATATACCATCTTCTTACCACCTCATGAAACTTTCCCCAAAATTGACCATATATTTGGACACAAAACAAATCTCAATAGGTACAAGAAAATTGAAGTAACTCTGGACATCCTATCAGACCACCATGAATAAAAGCTGGATCTCAGCAACAGAGACAACAGAAAGCTACAAATCAAGGAAACTGTAGTCGAATATTATTTTAAGGTGTGTTACTTTTGTTTACGTTGCATTTGTTTAACTCTGTGAAGCTGTGTAACTGTGCCTGTTTAAAACAACTGATGGTCTAATAAAGAACTGTTCATAGCAAGGCAGGAGCAAGGATAGCTGGGGCTGGCAGGCAGGGAGTATAAATAGGAGAAATCTGAGAAGAGGGATCTAAGATCTAGGATCCAAAGAAGGAAGGCTCCAGAGGCCAGCCACCCATCTAAACAGCCAGCCAGGAAGTAAGAGTAAGGAAAGCTGGCTAAAAACTAAGCCAAGCTAAGGCTGGGCATTCATAAGTAATAATAAGCCTTCTTGTGTGATCTATTTGGGAGCTGGGTGGTGAGCCCCCTCCCAAAAAATAGAAAAAAAAAAACAATAACAACACTGAACAGCTTCCTACTAAATGAAAAATGGCTCAAGACAGAAATAAAGAAATTAAAGACTTTCTAGAACTTAATAAAAACAAATACAAAACATAGCCAAACTTATAGGAGACAATGAAAGTGGTGTTAAGAGGAAAATTCATAGCACTAGGTGGCTTTATGAAAATACTGGTGAAGTTTCATACGAGCACATAACATCATATTTGAACACTTTAGAACAAAATGAAGTAATCACACACAAGAGTAATTGAGGGCAAGAAATAATCAAACTCAGGGCTGAAATCAATAAAATATAAACAAAGTAAACACTATAAAGAATCAATGTAATGAGCTGGTTCTTTCTTTGAGAAAATCAACAAGATGGACAAACTGTTATCCCAACTAATTTAAAGGCAGAGAGAGAGAGAGAGAGAGAGAGAGAGAGAGAGAGAGAGAGAATCCAAATTAACAAAATCAAAAACAAATAAATAGGGACATAACAACAGACACCAAGGAAATCCAGAGAATCTTAAGGACACACTTTAAAAAGCATTTACTCCATCAAATTAAAAATTCCAATAGAAATTGAAGTTTTTCTAGATAGGTTTCACTTACCAAAGTGAAATCAAGATCAGATAAACAATTTGATGAGATCTATCAGCCCGAGTGAGGTGGTTCGATCTATAGTAGAAAATAAAGAGCCAACATTTCATGAACACTTGTGTATTACTGATGTATTTCAATTCTCAAAAGACATTTTTATAGTATTAGTCTTTTAAGACCTTCTGACTTTTATAAAGAGCATGTTAAGCAGACTCAAAGTAAAATGTACCATGAATTGGGACGAGAGAGAGAGAGAGAGAGACAGAGAGACAGAGAGACAGACAGAGAGGGAGAGAGAGAGACAGAGAGAGAGAGAGAACCATAGGCAGAGAGACAGAGGCGATCATTTCATTTCATGAAAATATCTCCCATCTAAGAAACACTTATAAAAAGATTTCTTAAAATACACATTGCAGGACACAGAGGCTGCCCCCCCCCGAAATTGAGCAGTCTAATACAATCCACTTTGGATTTTTACTTTGCCTAAGAAACTTCTACTGCTTGATAAGTATACTTTTTTCTCAAACTGTCTATGTCCCTTGACTCAAATCACTCTTTGAAATAGACCAGAACCAAAAGACTCCTATAGTACCTGCAACAACATCACTTCTTACTACAATGCTTAATACACAACAGAAAATTAAGTTCTGTTTTATGAGGGAAACACATATATGATTGAATGTATAAATAGTGTCCTGGTCCTTAAGATAATTATTCATCTACAAAGGAAGCAATTTTCAAGTTCTTGTCTTACTTTTTTTTAACTCAACAAGTTAAAACATAACTGGAATTCAAGTCTTGATACGAACATGAAACATTTACCAGGGTTTTGTAAATCAGGTAACTTAGAAAGTTGGTGGTATACTCAGGGATGGTAGATAAAACAAGAGTTCTATGCTCAATATGATCATATGTAGTGTTATATTAGTCTTAGCAACGTCAGCCTGCAGCTGTGACTCAGGCCCTGAGGATCTGAGCAGAGAACAATTCTGATCTAATCAGTGAGGATGCAATGAACCCCAGCTGAGTCTTAGTTGCTAGTGCAGTTTCCAAAAGGCAACACACTGTTCCCTCAGCCAATGTTCTGTCTTCATTGGATGCAGAACACCCTGTCACATTGCTCCCATGAGGAATAATCACTGAACTGACCCAGTTCTGCCTCCTCCTTAAGCACTGAATCATCTGGTTGAAATTATGATCATCTGCAAGAAAAAATTCTTTATATAGACACAATGGTGAAATATTGGAGACATACATCCTTGATAATCAACACAGATGATTACTGAATTATTTTTAGCATATTCCTTTTTATTCCAAGTCTGGTTTTACTTGGACAAGTTTCATTGGTAAGGGGTACTTAATTTCAGGCCTGTTTCATTTTATTGAACCAAAATCTACATTTTATTAAATTCTAAGTTGGTTTTCATACACACACACACACACACACACACACACACACACACACACACACATTACTGTTTGAGAAGCATAGATCTTGAATGTCATTGACAAGTACCTGGGGTTCTACAGAAGAGTCAAGTCCATGAGAATAAGAAATAGGAAATCAGAAGTATTTAGGAGTTGATGGTTGGTGGTGGCAGAGGTATGCCACAAGGACAAACTAAATGAAAGAAAATCCCAAAAGAATCCTAGATTTACATGAATTATAATGAATTAATATACCATTTCCTCTTCTTGGAAGAAATATAAATACCATCTTCTCAGATAATCACATCACAGATCCAGGATTTGCTCTTAATCATATGTTTTCTTCACTTCCGAAATCTAATCCATTAACAAGTACTGCTAACTCTACCCTTATGTTCATACATTTCTCTTTATCTTTAGTCAAACACAGAGTCCACATTGATAAAGACAGCTAATAAAAGCAAATTCAAATTTATATTCATTTTTTATCCTGCAAAATTCCCACTTACCCACAAATATCTGCTGTACAAATTTCTCCTAGAATACTCCCCTACAAATAAGAGAGAAAAAAAATGTAGGAATCAAAATATGGCTAATACAACCTTTCTGAAGATTTCTGGGTGGAGGAAAAGATAAAATAAAACAAGACATAATTGGAGCTATGAGGAAATAAGGTCATTCATTGCAAATATGATCCACAGAATGATTGCAAGAGTTGACCATTTATTTTATAGATATTTAGGAGATGGGTATATCAAGGTTCTAAAGAGGTAGAATTATAGGAATCAGAAATAACCAGGCATAGAAAAATGATTAATTATTTTCTGAAAGATAAGTTTTAAATTACAAAGAATTCTGAATATTAATGGTTGAAACTGCTCTTGAGGCAAATGGCATCATCAAAGCTTTTCTGTCTGTATGTATAAGTACACATATATCTGTATTTTTTGTAGGCATAGATGTTCATAGAAACATTTAAGGCTACAACAAGGTGTTGGATTCCCTCAAGTTGGAGAAAGAGAAGGATATAAGTCACTTTAAGTAAATGCTAGGCATTTAATTCCTATCCTCTGTAAGAGCACCAGATGCTCTTAATGACTTTACTATCTCTCCAGATTTTTGATACATTGTTGTGGTGATATTTTAAGTGTGCTGAAATGTGATTTTATTTGTATGTTAATAAGTAAAGCTTGCCTTGAGATCAGAGGTCATAGCAAGCCAGGGACAGCAGTCAGACCATGGTAGCCCACTCCCTTAATCCAATCACATGGCAGGCAGAGTCTCTGTGTGGTCAAGGACACAGCCAAACATGGTGACCCTTGAGTCTTTAATCCCAGTACCAACCATAGAGACCAGGAAATCTGTATAGACAGTCAGTGATGAGGAAGTCATGTGGCTGGGCTTAGAGCCAATGAGAAGGCAGAACAGGAAAGCAATAAAACACAAGACACACAGGAAGAAGGTCTCTTTCTCAGGGGAAGGACAGTAGTGAGTGGTAAGCTAAAGGTAGTCTTGGATCTTCACTCTGATATCTTGGGCTTTTAACTCTGTATTTGGCTCTGTGTTTCTTATTTAATAAGAATGCTTAGAAATTCTTCTATACAATGTTTTGCAATATTTTCTCCTAGATGTTTACAGATGAACACTCGGTCCTATGTGTAATGTCGCCATCAAATTCCTCCACTTCTGGCTCAGGGAATGCTATAACAGGAGACAGGAAGCCTGTCAGAAGCAGAGGGTGTGGATGGCACCAAGGAAGCAGTGTCTTTGACACTCAACAGGACTGATGCACATATGCACTTTCCTTCTAATGTGGATGATTCTCTGGTAAGACTTAGGGAAGAAGTATAGTCAAGACTTGAGTTAATGCAGTAGAGGAAACTTGAAGAAAACTTCAGCTAGACATGGAGTAGAAAAATACAATGGTAAAACTAAGATTAAGAAAGTAGATTTTATAGGATTTGTAAGAATACATGTATTATTAGGGGTGATTCTCTAATTATAGTATCTGAAATTTTTGTATGATGGCATATTTCATGAAGATTCCAAGATCAGAGGAGATCATACAGTCATTTGTAACAATTATCCATTGTCCATAAGCTATACAGCTAAATAATAGTAAATAATAGCATCATTGTATCTATATCCACTTGGTCTTATCTTGAATTTATGTAGAAATTATACTATATAACATCAGTCTTGAGATATAATAAAAGCCTGATAATATATTAAATCTATCATCTATCACTCTACCTATAACTCTTTGTGTGTATGTATGTATTTACCTATCATCTATTTGTCTATCTATCTATGTATCTATGTATCTATGTATCTATCTATCTATCTATCATCTATCTATTCTTTTACAAAACTTTAATGATCCTAAAATGTGTCCTAGTTTAGCTTTGTCTTTTATGATTAAGACTATGACCAAAAGCACATTGCAGAGTTAGTGGCTTGTTTGGTTATACACAATGAACAAGTCCTTCATTGTGGTTGGTTAGCACAGGAATATAGAGGCAGGAGGTGAAACAAAGACCATGGCGGGATGTTGCTTACTGACTTGCTGTCCATGGCTAGCTCAGTTTGCTTTTCTACACAACTCTGAAGTCCCACCTACCTTCTCTTGTTCTCCTGCATAGTTAGTGACCATTCAGCTCGTTATTAATCCAATCAGAATAAAGGAGTTTTCACAGAGTGTGAACAACTATCACACAACACAACTCAGCACCATTATTCTAGGGATAGCACCACTCTAATGGACTGGGACCTCCTAAACCACTCATTAATAAAGGAAATGTCCCACAGACTTCCACACAGATAAATAAAATGGTGGCAGATTCTTATTTGAGGCTATGTCTTCCCAGATGGTCAGATTGTATGTCAAGTAGACAAGACTAACCAGTACAGAAGCTAATTTTATGGTTATTTTCATTACATACACAAGAAGATTACACTTTAGAAAATTAAATTATCAGACCATTTGTAATAATAGAGATGAAATAAGCCAGTATTCAACCATAATGTGTGTACCTGAGGTATATATTTTACCAGAATTAAAATGTGTTGCTTTGGAAACTCTGTCATTGGATGCGTTAACCACAGAAGAGAGATTTACAACAGATTGGTCAAAGCTTTGTGAGACTAAGCAGAATAGCAAAGGGGTGTTGCCAAATAATTAAAATCCAAGAGAAGGAAAAAAAAGGCTTACATCCCCTACTTGCTAAGAGAAAAGAGATATATGATGACGTGGGCCAGGGAAAAATGAAAAAGAAAAAAATCTATAAATCTGCTGAAACAGGACAAATTACTTTCCATATGGAGTAGTGGCTTTTAGAAGCAAAACAACAAAGAAAAAATGAATGCACATTCTATCATAACATTCAAGTGTCATGTAAAAATCTGTTTGAATGTGTCAGATTGTAACTGACACTTGAGGATAACATTTCAACTGAAAGGTCTCCATGTTTAGCCAGTTGGTGGTAGCACACACCTTTAATCCCAGCACTCGGGAGGCAGAGGCAGGGGGATCTCTGTGAGTTCGAGGCCAGCTTGGGCTACAGAGTGAGTTCCAGGAAAGACAAAGCTACACAGAGAAACCCTGTCTCGAAAAACCAATAAAAAATTTTCTCAAAGATATAAAATTAATTTTAAAGATAAGATTATTCTAGTAAATTCAGTAGCTCTCTCCTTCACTACCAATGTCAAAAGTGCAAACATTAAGAATCCTTCCAAAATATTGATTTAATGTATAGTGTAAAATGAGTGACAGTACATGTATATGCTGACAGCCAATATAATTAAATTCTATTGAATTTAAATAAGCACATCTGTGCAGACATAAATCTTGATCAATGCTCTGAGACAAATTACACTTTGTACCATCCTGACAATGCAGAGTTACAAACTCTTGACTACGCAGATATTGTTTGTATGAGATGCAGTCAATACTATTTAATTATATTTATTGTATTTTAATGTAAATAAAATGAGTAAATAAAATTAAATATGCAATTTTTAAATTCTTGATTTTTGTTCACAATGTTATTTTCAGATAGGTTCTCACCATTCATACTAGGATGATTAGAAACTCATGGACTGCTCCTGCCTCAAACTTATAAGGTTTGGGATTACAAGAATGATCCCTTGTCTCAAGTTTATGTGATTTTCTTAAAACTTCTTTGTTTCAAGCATTATACTGAGAATTGATAGGAAAACATCTACTTCATTCTTTTTTCCTATTTCCCTTGACATCTATAATCATAAATGTACATCAAATAATTACAGATTCTAAATTGTATGTCTCTTTTTGAATGTGTTCAGAAACCATACTAAATTATCCTAAAAATTATGTTTCAAGGAAATTATTTGAATTGACAAATATCTTTAGAACTGCTAAAATGGCAACATATGTCTGATAATCTCAGCATGATGACAATTGAGAAAAGTAAATGTTGCCTCGATTGGGCTTTAGAACTGTGAATACCCGAATTTCTGTCAGGAGCTTCAGAGGCACAGATGCATACTCCTCCACGCCAGTCAGAGTGAGACCTCAGCCTTAGCTGAGCATCTTTGTGACAACATCATGACCCCAACCACCTTTCTCATCTTGCTTTCCTTTTTGATGAGTGAGAATTACCCATTCCAATATGAAATTGTAAAGAATTGAATTTCTTATTTACACTTTGGATTAAGTCTTACACAGTTATTTGAAATATAACTTGAAAATAGAAGATGTAGTTTAGTTCAAAATTTTCTAAATCTTTAAATGAAAGCATTACCAAAAAGTTTAAACATAGAAATATTAATGTTATTAAAGGTACAACTCTTAAGTACTATAGTGTACTATTACAAAGTGAGAAATCAAAACAGCCATGTCATATCAGTGCACTGTGAATGAATGGAAACCAATTTGAAGAGACAAAATTTAAATCATCTTCATTTACACCAGAGATTATGCTTTTAAATAATTATATGATTATGTGAAAATTTATTATACACACACATATTATATAAGAAATATTAAAACAGAAACATTATTCATGACAGTGGGAGAAAATGAAGATACAATTGCTCTAGTTCTGAATGTTGAACTGAGAAATTACTAAAGTATTGTGATGTACAGCAGGAAGATCATTATCACTATTTTGAAATAAATTCCTACCATGAAGATCACATTTATAGCTAAATGAGAATTTATTCAGATATATGAAGACGTGCATGTAAAAGATGGTCATAAGAAATCTAGTTAACTTTTATATTAAATTAAGCTGCTAAAAAAGGTAAAAACTAGGTAAATAATTAAAGGCATGACATTTCAAGGCAGCATTTTATGACAGACAGCATAGAATTGGTGACACCCAAAAAGAGGAGTCTACATTTTTCAGGAAGCTTATTGAGCAGAGCAATTCAGGGGACTTAAGAAATCAACAGTGTTGAAAGGACAACTGAAGGTATCTAACAAATGCAAACAATAGACTTGCTCCATCTTTACAGTAAAGGAAGACTTACTTAGAAAGGGATTGGGCACTGGGATTGCCCAGTGGATATAGGCACTTTTTTCACAAGCCTGACAATGAAAGTTTTCTCTGAGGAACCTATATGAAAGGAGAGAATTGATTCATCCTCATTGTTCTTCAATCTCAAACCATACACTGTGAATTACACTTTCCTCTCTCTCTCTCTCTCTCTCTCTCTCTCTCTCGCTCTCTCTCTCTCTCTCATATATATACATACACTATACAATTCTATCTATACATACATAAACAATCACAAATATAATAAATGAAACACATCATTTAAAAAATGTCAAATGTAACAGAATTTTGTAGCAAGATGTTTTTTTGAAATTCCAGCTCTCAAATAATAACACAGAGACTTCTTATTAAGTAAAAAAGCTTGGCTTTAGATGAGACTTGTTCCCAACTGGCTCTTATAACTTAAATTAAAGCATTTGTATTAATCTTCATTCTGTCAGTTTGCTCGTTACCACTCCTTCATAAGGAGTCTGGACGTTGAATCCTACCTCTCTTCTTCCCAGAGTTCCTCTCTTTCCAGAAGTTCCGTCTATCCTCTCCTACATAGCTATTCCTACACAGCCGTTCAGCTTTTTATTAAAACAACAGATGATCCCCTTGGCAGAGACACATCTTCACGGTGTATAAAAGGACTATCCCACAACAGAATTTATATAATTTTAGTATTACAATTTTAAATAACTAAAATGTGTTTTTAACATATTATGTTTTCTACCATTAATTCTGTGCCTGGATAGATGATACAGAGTTAGCTAACATCATGTTCATCAAACTTTTATTATATAATTTATTTTAAATGGGTACATATTTATATAAATGGATATTTTGGCTATGAGTCAATATGCTCTGAAACTTATAACGAACAAATTTTGGCTTATTTTAGTTGTCTATACACATTAGAGTTTGTATCAGTTATTTTTTATAGCTATGACAAAATATCATAATGAAAAATAATTTAAGGAAGAGGTTATTTTGGATTAGAGTTCTAGTGGATTTTCTATTCATAAAGGTATAGAAGGCATGTCATCAGGAATAGAAATCTGAGAGACCACATCTAAACCACACACAGCAAGCAGAGAGAGTGAATTGAAAGGGACATGGGACTGCAAACTCCAAAGGGCTACTGCTCAGGTACCTGCTGCCACCTACTATCCTAGTCTTCCAAGTTCCATAATCTCCCAAAACAGCACCACAATCTAGAGACAAAGTGTTCAAATTCATGAGCCTAAGAGGTACATTTCCCAACAAAGCTATAACATTTTACACTTGACAGTGATTGATACACATCCAAAATCATAATGCAGACTGCATTTTGTCCAACTTTAAAACTCCCCAAAATCTGTAACATTCTCAACAACATTCAATAGTCCTGATGTTCAAAGTTTTCTCTGAGTCTCAAGGAAACTGTGAGCCAAAATTAGAGTGATCACATAAAACAAAGCTTTGAGAATAGAAATATGACTGTGTGTGCATACTTATGAAATTGTTGAAAAATGAAAAACATGTAAGTCCTCAACATATTAGTGGTTGTCAGTGTTATAAATTTAAGATGTCACCAGGCGGTGGTGGCACACGCCTTTAATCCCAGTACTCAGGAGGCAGAGACAGGCAGATCTCTGTGAGTTTGAGGCGAACCTGGTCTACAGAGCGAGATCTAGGACAGACACCAAAACTACACAGAGAAACTCTGTCTTGAAAAACCAAAAAAAAAAAAAAAAACTAAGATGTCTGCTCACAAACTAGCACGATGAACCATCTAATAATGTGTTTCTATGTACATCTTCATTACTTTCATTGCTGTCCATGTCCAATATAACCAAGTCTGCGCAGATTCTGACATAAATATAACCCTTAGAGTGTAATACATATTGCTATTTTCAGTAACTATTGGTATTTTCAACAATAACAGTTTTGAAATAAAAAATGACAGAATTCATGGAAGAATATTGAAAGAATTAAAAAGCAATAGTAACACAATCTTGCCTTAAGAATAAGCATCATTTTCAAAAGCATAAGAAAAATAGAAACAATTTCCACCCAGATCAATTTACTTTCATCTATTTCAGGCCCGTAAACATTAGCAGTATCCACGAAACAGAACAAAGACGCCTGTGATCATAAAGTGCAGCACAGTGGATTGCTTCAGTGCAGCTCCAGCATGCCATCAACGCATGGCTCTTTATCACTGGTATTGAATTTACTTCATACTGAAAAAGTCATCCGTGAGATCCTCAATCACACTGACTCAGAAAAACAGAGTAAACAGAATTTTAACTAAAATAACATATTATCCTAAATTGTCTGCCTTGAACATTACTAAGAACAAAGGAAACAGAAAGGAAATGAGATGTGCTAGAGATATGAGCAAATAATACAGTGTGATTCATTTTGAAAATAAAGAGGCTATTACACTGAGCAACAGGGTATCTGTAACAGATATATTTAATATAAGGGGAATTCTTAAGACAGAACTAAAAAATATTGTTGCTTGTTTAACCAATCATATTCAAGATGACCTAACTGACCCTGAAACTCCTCTTAGCTATGTTTAAAAGGAGCCTGACGCTCATCTCAGGGTCATGGCCATTTTGTACAGGTGTCAACCCATGCATGCTGGAATATTAAATGCTCTTTGTTCTTGCATACTAAAAAAAAAAATATATTGAAATACGAAGAAGCTTACAAAATTAGATTTAAATTTGCAGATTGTCAATGGAGGGTTGAAAAGTCAGCATGAGAACACAGTTCCCATATTAAGAAATACGAACAAAATTTATTTTCCTGATGTGATTGTATTTTTAAATTGATGGAAGAAAAATAATATTACTAGCTATTAAAATCTCCTGTATGTTTCACACTTTAAAAGTGCTCATTGAAGGTTTTTAAACTTATGAAATTTATCCCAAAATTATAATTTCTGTGTCTCCATTCTGTTTTGTAACTCAAAATGATAAAAACAGTGTGAGGAGCTGTTATAGAATATTATTTTAAGATGTATTACTTTTATTTATGCTGCATTTATTTAACTCTGTAAAGCTGTGTTACTATGCCTGTGTAAAACACCTGATGGTCTAATAAAGAATTGAATAGCCAATAGCAAGGCAGGAGAAAGGATAGGTGGGACTGGCAGGCAGAGAGAATATATAGGAGAAATTTGGTAAAAGAAAGAAGAAGTAGCCAGAGAAGGAGGAGGACTCCAGGAGCCGGCCACTCAGCTACACAGTAAGCCATGGAGTGAGGGTAAGATTTACAGAAGTAAGAGAATGAAAAAATCCCAGAGGCAAATGGTAGATGGGCTAATTTAAGTTAAAGAAACTGGCTAGCAACAAGCCAAGCTAACGCTGGACATTTATAATTAAGAATTTAGGAGCTGGGTGGCATGCCCCCCAAAAGAGTACAAACAAACAACAACAAAGAGAAGCATTTTCCTGCTCAACGTAATGTTTTGTTTCAGTAAAAGATGAAAAAGGAAGAAAAAAAATATAATGTTTCATTATTGCAATAGAAATCTTAACCATAACACCAGCACTAGAGTTGGGAGAGCTTGGGAAAAAGGAAGGTAGAATTTGGGTATTTACCGGTAAGCCTATCTAATCAAAAATAAAAACTCCAGAATTAATGAGAGAATGTGTATCAAAAAATAAGATGGAGAAACAATTGGTGATTCTACACTTGCATTGATCTCTTATTCTCTTTTATCTGAACATACACATAAGCTCATATACACATATACATTATAAACACAGAAATATAAACACATACAAACACAAAACTCTCAATACAGGATATTCACAAGTACAGGGATCTGGATTTCCTACCCCATTTGAAGAGCTATAAGAGGTTGATAGACACTTACAAAGGTAAAGATACTTTTCTTTAGAGCTCTAAATTCTGGGAAGTTACTCCTCCCCAGTGAATGGCCCCATACCCATTGACATATGGTCACCACTAAGCATACTCATGATGTTATTTATATTAGTAATTTTCAAAAGAGGATATGAAGTCAAGGGAGAGACAGATTGTCCTAGAGTAAACAAGTTAACTGTACTGTTGTGTACATATGACCTAACTATATTGTATATATGCATGAGATTTTTGAAGAATTAACTAACAAAAAATGTTTAAAGATATTTCACAGTGTGGGAGTTTGAATGGTCAATTTTTCCCTATAGTCTCTATTTGAGCATTTGGGCCCCAGTTGGAGGTGCTATTGTAGATCCTTTCAAAGGTAGATCATTGTTGGAAGGAGTATGTCACTGCAGGTTTGGATTTGGAGGTTTAATGACTTGCACCACTTCCTGGCTGCTCACTGTGCTTCCTCTGTGCAAATAGAAATGTGACCATGCAGCTTCCCCTTTCCAAAGGACGCTGCCAAGCCTTCACTTCCATGTTACATTCTAGCCATCATTGAGTCCCGAGCTAAAACAAACCTTTTGTTCATGAGCTGCTTTAGGTCATAATATTTGATCACAGTAAAGTAAAAGTAACTAATACGGTAAGATAATGTTATTATATTTTCTAGTTACAACTCTGATATGATTAGCTACAATGGATGCACCAATGCATTCATATTACTTGCTGTTCTAGTCACTATGATCAAATTAGCCCCTAAGATTCAACTCAAAGAAAGTGAGTTTTATTTTATATTATTATTTGAATGATTACCATCCATCTTGATATGAAAACAAGGTGGCTTACTCACATTCCTTGGGATGCAGGAAACACAGAGAAAACAAATGAAGGAGTGGACCCAGCTATGGACCCGTGCCCCAGACGGCATGCTTCCTCTTGCTTTACCCCAGATTTAAGATTCACAATGCTTTCAAGTTGTGCCCAGAACTAGGAGACCAATTATTCAAATACATGAGACCTATTGGGTATGTTTTACACCTATTATATGTTGTTTTGTTGCTCAAAACTCACTGTATAAAAAAAATGCTAGTATGGGATAAGAAACTGTTAATTTTCTTATATCAATTTTGATGTACACTTTATGGTAGAGAAATGTGGCTGAAGTTTTCAAGGCAATTTTTCTTCCTATGGTTACAAAGAAGGTGTCCATGTGAGTTTAGAGATGTAAACTTTTTTTATTAAGAAAAAAAAATTATTCATTTTACATTTACATTTACATTTACCAACCAAAGATCCCTCTTTTCCCTCCTTCTGCCCCTCCAGCCTCCCGCAACAACACCCCCCATCCCCTTCTACAAGAAGGTAAGGCCTCCCACAGGGAGGTACATTTAGTAGAGGCAGCTCCAAGCTCTTCCCCCTGCCTCAAGGCTGTACAAGGTGTCCCACCATAGGTAGTAGACTCCAAAAGGCCTGCTCAGACACCAACTTGCCCCTAGGTTGTGGCCCAGGCACCTGATGTCTGCATGGCCTTTAGTGGTACTACAGACCATGGACGTCAATACGGGCTCCAGCTGTGGTCAGACCATGGACACTGACATGGTCCTCAGAAACAGCCCAGCTCAGATAACACCATGGTCCTGGTTGGCAATGCAGGTCACTTAGATCAGAATGGATACAAGGGGAGTGTGGCCCTCGAGACTGCATACCCCTACATGGACCTAGGTGTAGGCATGACCTCAAATGCCAACATTTCCTCAGGTGGTAGACTAGACCCCAAGTATCTACTCAGCCTTCATTTAACAGGAACCATGGACATCAACACAGAACCTGGCTGTAGTAGGGCCATTGATCCAGACATGGCCCACAGCCACAGTTTGGAACTGACGACAGCATGGCCCTGGATGGTAGGATGGGCCACTCAAGTCTGTATGGTCGCTGCAAAAGCTTGACCCTCTAAGACCAACATGACCCCAGGTGTTAGTCGTGACTTTGGGCCTCTGCATGGCCTTTGGTGTAAACAGGAGCTATGGACACCAACTCAGAGCCCAGCAGCAGCAGAATGACAGACCAAAACATGCCCCCCAGTAGCAGTTTGAGACAGACATCACTATGGTCCTGGGTAGCGTCACAGAAATCCTGGACTGGCATGGCCCCTGTGGATCACATCCTCTGAATATCAACTTGACCACGGGTACGAGGGCATACTCTTGGCATGGACAGGCCCTCAATGGTAACAATAGCTACAGACAACAACACAGACCCCAACATCTGCATCAGGGTCACAAACCAAGTCATGGCCCTTGGCAGCAGCTCAGGGGCAGACAACACGATGGTCCTGGGTAGCGCGATGGGTCCCAAGGCATCTACCTCAGCCCATGCCTTATCTCATGGCTCATGGGGTGGGTGAAATTCTTCCCTCCACAAGTCGAAAGACCTGGGGTGTTGCTGTGCTTGTCCTCTGGAGTAAGCCAGGCCTCCTTTCCATTCTCTTACTGAAAGTCAATGGCCATCATTGTTCATTTCTAAAAACTCAAAGAAGTCTCTTTAGCATATGTTAAGGTTTGAATGGGAAATGTCCCTTATAGATTTTGTGTTTGAACTCAAGATAACCAGCTGTTCATTTGCTTTAGGGGAGTTGTGAAACCTTTAGAAAACAGTGCCTCACTGAAAGAGGAGGGTTTTTATGGGAAGGCCATGATGTTCTATAGCCTGGTCCCAGTCCCTGTTTATTATCTGCCTCCTGTCCACCATGACAAGAAGAGTCCAAGCCGCATACTTCTTCCCGCATAGAGCTGTCTGCCACCATGAATCCCCCTCCATGATGGTCCACATCTCTTAAAACCATAAGCAAAGCAAACCCTTCCTCTCTGCAATTGCTCCCTGTTGGGTATTTAGTCATAACAATAAGAAAAAAGAACAAATACACCACATGTACAAATCATGTCAGGGTGTCCTAATGAAGAGAACTGCTCCCTCAAACTGGCTTTCACACCAGCATAAGTGATCCACCCTGAAAACCAGTTATAAATTAAGTTTTTTCACAGGTACCACACTGGAATGAAGGAATCAATGCTCATATTGCTTGATAACCTAACATGAATTTGATATATACACACATCTAAATCTGAGAATAAGGGATGTCTACAGTCATGGTCCCTTAAATCATTTGATTTGCTGAACTAATTATTATTGTGAAGGTTAATGACTCATGGAGCCCTAGTTTTGATGCTCAAACATTTTATTTCTTAAGTATGAGCCTCTAGTTGTTTCCCTGTTAAATATGATCAGTAGCTAAACTATTCCAATTTCACTTTCACAAAGTCATTTAGAAATTAAAACTCTCCAACTATGGGTAGGGCAATGTCTCAATGGGAAAAGATCCTTACCAAGCAAGCAGATCTAATTTAGTTTTCACATTGACGTGGTGGAAGGACAGAACAGATTCTTTCTTTCAAGTTGTTCTGCCACAGACCAATCTCTCTCTCTCTCTCTCTCTCTCTCTCTCTCTCTCTCTCTCTCTCTCTCTCTCTCTCACACACACACACACACACACACACAAATTTGAAAGTATATAAGTGTATAAAAAATCTGAGTGGTTAATGCTTTCATTTCTCTTCTGTTGTTTAGGAGAAAAAGTTGGT
The DNA here is from genome assembly GCA_902168405.1 of Peromyscus aztecus. Taxonomy (NCBI): domain Eukaryota; kingdom Metazoa; phylum Chordata; class Mammalia; order Rodentia; family Cricetidae; genus Peromyscus; species Peromyscus aztecus. Next base: position 4,913 of record CABHPQ010168446.1, on the reverse strand, counting down.
AGATTACAAATATATTTTGATAGTTCATGGAAGGAGATGATAATAATTGTGAATAATCCACAAACCATTTTCCCTCCCCTTTGTCTCTGACCCCACACTCAACCTGCTACATTACTCTGTTTAGATTCTCGCTGACTGGAATCTTGTACATAATTTGAGTTTGCTTTTTATCTAAACAGATTTTATAGTTCACAGTATACTCTAATCTTTGGGAACCATTCAAGTCGATATTTAGTACACAAACTCTATTTTAAAAGAGTTATGAAAAAGTTTGTAATCTGCACGGTGTAGCTTTTGATTGCATTTTTTATACAGTGCTGTAGGCTATAATGGAACGCTTATATGATGTGCTTAGGTTCTTAATTTACCTTTTAGTAGACAAAGCTGTCAAGGTGTTATTATGTTTTATCTCCAAGAAATTAATTTTCCTAGAAAATTTTGTCCCTTAATTTATAATTAGTTGAAGTAAAACAGAACAGCATACCATGGAAGCATTCTTTTATGCTGTGAGTCCTCTGTTCTTTGAACATGCTAATTCATGTTCTATATCTTTACTTGTTATTCTCCCCATTTTATTTTAGAAAAACCAACAGACTATGTTAGAAAATGTTTTAATAAATATGTTTCAAAATATTTTATTTTGGTTTTAGCTAGGGATATACATTGTTTGATTTATAGGAAGTTTTGCTTTTTGTCTGGGGATGCAAAGTTTGGGGGAGGGGTCTGATTGCTTAGCAAAAGCAGAGTTCTGCATTCAATAGTCAGAACTGCATAAAAAGGAGAAGCCAGGCATGTCTATAATGAAAGCACCCAGGAAATAGTGGCAGAAGAATTACAAGTTCAAGATCATCACACCCTTGAAAACATAGCATTTCATGCCAGTCTGGATAATTTCTATTTTCTTGTGTGGAAGATACATATGGATATAAATAAAGTGGGTAGCAACATGGTTGTTGATAAACTAATAAAAGATGAAATTTATTTGCAGAGTCTGTTAGCTCTAAATTTTCACTATACTTTATATTTCTGATGTTTACCATGCTAGTATTTTATAGTAATATAAAGTAAGCAAGAGGCAATGTGATGCATGCTATTTGTCTTCCTATGCCTTAAAAATATTTACAAAGCATTGCTAGTATGGAAGTCTTTACACACTAGTGTACTGAAGAAATTAGCAGCAAACAGTTTGGCTTGAATAAGCCCCTGAAATTCTGTGGCAGAGCCCTTCTTACTATAAATACCACATTAATTTATCTTTAAAAGACAAGAAAAGATTGTCTGATGTAATTAAATGTGTACATTTCTTATTGAAGTTTTGTACAAAACATTTATTTGCATAATGTACTATGTTTGATATAAAAACTATGAAATCTATGAGAGTTTTCACATAACTGAAAGACTGTTAGATATGAATTTAGTTTCTTTTTATGATAAGACAGAGTATCCAATAAAGTTCTGTGTAAGATAATAATAATAATAATAATAATAATAATAATAATAATAATAATTGAATCACTTTTCCAGTGTTTGTGGGTAATATGCATCCTAATGTTTGTAGTGACTATCACTCTAAAAACATCTTTGGTTTGATGCATCAGTCACCAGCAGGATTTCAGAAAATATAATGGAATGAATAGTAAATATTAGATTCATGGAAGTACCATGTGTGGAACAAGGAACTGATGTTGTAGAAATCACCAACAGAAGAGAAAGAAATATTTGATCTGTTTCTTTTGCTTTCTAAACTGTGATAATAATTAGAGCAGAAAAGTCTTTCTTCCTGTTGAAGATTTGGAGATTGTATAACTTTTCTAATACAAAGGAGTTTTGTTTTATTTAGACAAAATGATGACAGTTTTTATTAAGTTTATTGATAATGATAATTTAGTAAGTTATGGAAAATTCCTAATATAGCTAGGAAAAAATTAGAATGCCAAAAAAGTAATAAACTAGATTTTTCTCCAGTTGTGTTTATGATAAATTAGGACAGTTTCTTAGCCCACATCTCTACTCTGTAAATATGCTAGTGGATAACCAAGTCTTCAAAAAAACTATTTCTCTAGATTAAAAGGTGTCAATATCACCAACTAGCCACATAACTTTGCAGCAAGTTACTAGAACCCTGATGAACAGAATAAGTTCAAATTAGTCCAAAGAGAGAGAGAGAGAGAGAGAGAGAGAGAGAGAGAGAGAGAGAGAGAGAAGCATGTAAGAATAAAGAATAATTTTAAAGGATGGATTTTTTGAAACTCTACTGTTAAAAGTATCAAACACACAAATTAGGGAAGCATTCCATATTAAAGAAAATATCAATGCTTGTGAGAGTAAGCAACAAATAACAGATTTAACTTAAGGTCAACCCATACCTAACACTCCCTGAGTGACCAAGAAACTGAGAATAGACAGCAAAAGGACCTAGAATAAAAGCAAATAATACTGATCTAATGAAAAAAAAAAAGTAGTGATAAAGTGACTCCTAATGGAATTCTGATATATTCATAGATCAGTGCCTTGTTCCGTCAACATCAAAGAAACTTCCTCTTGCAGTAGATGGAAACACATACAGAGGTCCACACTCAGATACTACACAGAGAGTGAGAGACCTTGGAACACTCAGCCCTAAATAGGATGTTGTCATTAAATCCTTTCCCCCAGAGCTCAGGAACACTGAAATGCTCAGAAGAGGAGTCAGAAAGACTGTAAGAACCAGATGGAATGGAGGACACTGATAAAACAAGGCCCTCTAAGTCAACATGAGCAAAGCTCATATGAACTCACAGAGACTGAAACAACATGCACAGGGCCTGCCCCGGGCGCTCTGCACCTACATGAGGGCTTCCAGTCTAGTGTTTCCGTGGGATTCCTGAGTGTGTGAACAAGTGGGTCTCCGATTCTTTTCAGTTTTCTTGTGTACCTTTCCCTCGTGGGTTTGTCTTGTCCTACTTCAATCTGATAGTTTTTATTTTTATTATATTATATTATTATATATATTTAAATAAATGAATGAATGAATGAATGAATGAGCGAAAACCTAGCTACTAGGCTAAAAGTTCACAAGCCAACTGTCACTCATAACTGCTGGGAGAGGGAAAAACAGTTTTCCCCAATGGAGTGAAACTGGACTATAAAAATCACTCCAGGGCAGGTCTCATATTCAAGAGTAGTTAAATAACATATAATAGACTCGCCAGTTTTTTTGGGTGTGTGCTTTTATTTGTTTATGGTATTCATTTTCTTTTTGGGTGCTATACATCATTTTCTCGATTTGGAGGATTTTGTTGTTATATTGGATTTTGTTTTTCTTTTTCAGAAAGAACTTTAAATTGGGAGGGTCATGAGGGGGAGTATCTGAAAGGACTTGTGAGAAGGGAACAACACTATTAAAATACAAATAAATAATTAAGTACATATGTTACTATTAAGTAGTTGTAAAGTATTCCAGTCATTTAAGGAGGAGACTACTGAAAAACAAAACAAACAGAATTTGTTTTAAGGGCAAGTTTCTCATTTGGTACTGGTAATCGATTTCTAAACGTGATATTATGAGCCTGAGGAGAAAGTTTAGAAGATAAAAGTTTAGTAGCACTTACCATGGAAGCAGGAATAGGAGATGGAGACAGGAGGCACTCTAGGGCCAGTGGCTCAGACAATCTACAAACGCTGAGGAAGATACGCAATACTGGCCTGCAGCTCACACTCATACACTCGTGTATACTCACACACACACACACCCTGCCTCCCCCACACTTAATATGTCCATGAAATACATGCATGCAGAAAAATCTACACACCTAAAATGATCTTAGTTTTAATAAGCATTTGGAAAATGAGATAAGGCACTATTTATTAGAGGGCATATCATCATTTTACATATGCAAAGGCCATATTCTTTGGGAATGATTTGTACCCCTGCTCCATTAATACATTACAATGTGGGTACTAACCTGGAATCTTTTTTTTGTTGTTGTTGTTTTGTTTTTGTTTCTGTTTTTTGAGACGGGGTTTCTCTGTGTAGTTTTGGTGCCTGTCCTGGATCTCTCTTTCTAGACTAGGTTGGCCTCAAACTCACAGAGATCCACCTGGCTCTGCCTCCCATGTGCTGGGATTAAAGGCGTGTGCCACCACCACCCGGCTAGCCTGGAATCCTGACATAAAGCTAGGAAAGTTGCTCATTTTCAAATGTAGAAAATAATACCTAGAAACAAAACAAAATATAACCAAATTTTTATTTGCGTATTTCCTATTATTTTTGCCATTTTCTAATTATACCTGATGAATAAACTGAGGATGTGAGATACATATCAGGAATGATGTCCGTATAGTAAAAGGGAAGAAGGGGCTAGACAGCTTAAGTTATGCATTTTAGACACATTTCATAATCTTCAGGATTTCATATTCATTCTTCCTCAGTCTTAGGATATAATATTTCTAGTTATAATCCTGGGCAGGTGTGGCAAACTTGAAAGGACCAGAGGGAGTGACTGACCACAACTTTGATTAAAAAGAATTGTATTTGCCCATATGTTTGAATACAAATTCCTTTTCATTAGAGTTTCATCAAATAGAGGATTTTCAAAAGCATTACTTTGTACTCTGGCAGAGAAGGACCAAATCAAATTGCTATAATAGCAGTATGAATGGACTTAGAAACCTCAAGTAAAATAGATTATATTTTAATCATATAACTATTATTTTAAATGAAAATATGATCTATATTTGTGATAATATTTTTATTTAAAATGTGTAGTTATGATTAAATTCTATGTTAATATAATCATTTACTCTTCTGTGAACTTATTGTGTAAAAATGGAGCAGATTATGAAGTTTACCATTGTATAAAGTAAAACAAATAAATAAATGATTAAAAAGAAATAAAGTAGCCAGCTACTCACAACACCAGGGAGGCTACCTG
>CABHPQ010168445.1:1801-28304 GCA_902168405.1 Peromyscus aztecus | reverse complement strand
GTGTGGTGTGGTAAGTGGTACAACAGAAGAGGATTAGGACCATGTAGGTGATACACACCTGTAGCTCAAGCCTTCAGGAGGCTGAGGCAGGAGGATCTTAAGTTCCAGGTTGCCTAGGCTACGCCATAAGTTCTAGGAAAGCTAGTATACTAGTAACGTTTCTATTGCAATGACAAAACGCCGTGACTAAGGCAACTTGTAAACAGCAACACCTTTAATTGAGCTTGTGTTTTCAGAGGGTTAGAGCCCATCATGATGGAGCAACAGTATGGTGGCAGGAACAGCTGATTGCTCACATTTCCATCTGTAGAGAAGGACACTAAGAATGACACCAGACTTTAGAAACCTCAGAGCCCTCCCCGAGTGACACACCTCCTCCAACAAGGCCAGACCTCTTAATTAATCCTTCCCAGACAGTTCCACCAACTGGAGACCAAGCATTCAAACAGCTGAGCCTATTAGGGGCTATTCTCCTTCCAGCTACCACAACTAGCCTGTATAAAGAGAGACCCTGTCTCCAAACTAAAATAAAATAGCCAGGTGTGGTGGCACATGCTTTTGATTCTGGCAGTTGGGAGGTAGAGGAAGGCAGATGGCTGTGAACTCAAGGCTAGCCTGATCTACAGAGTGAGTTCCAAGTCAGCCAGGGCTCCAGAGTGGGAATCTGACACAGACAAACAAACAAACAAAAATAAACTAAAGCAGAAAGAAGAGCTGAGCCCTAGTCCTCATGGATCTATGTATACTAGTCCTCAAGTTCATAGTGATGACACTAATTCTGTACAATGTGGTGTTTAGGAGCCAGTGTGATTTGCATAGACTAAAGAGGACAGATTTGGACAATATCTAAGGATAACAATGGGCTGGTTTCCATTCAGCAATCATTTATTCATTTTTTTATGTCTAGTCAGTCATTCAACAAATATTTGCCAAATGTGTCTACAGTGTGGTAAGCACTGTTCTTCTTGCTGGGACGAGAACTATGACAGGACAGGCGGAAACTCCCTGCCTTTAAGAAAACAGCCTTGCAATATCCGATTCCTCATGAACAGCCAAGAGGAAAGAAGAGGTAGACATCACATCTTCGGTTCCCATTAACTTCAGTGATGCTCACAGTCTAGAAGATTGATGTACCACTGGCCTAAATATATGTGTTGCTTGGCTTCATCAGCCTTAGAAAATGTTAGTCTTTTTTTTTTTTTTTTTTAGGTTTGCTGTCTCCAGGGCCCAGCCTTCTCCATCACTCTTTATCATGTTACTGCTGTCTGGCTTCTGTTATTTACTTTCATAGCTCCTATGCCTGCTCCACTCTCAGACATCTGAGCCTAAATCCTAAAAGCTTAGAAAATGATGAAAGAAGAAAAAGTAAGAAAATAATTTGGGAGACCTGCAAGCAAGTAGTGTAGAAGCTGAAGGGTTCAAATCTTAGTTTTAACTTTGACTCAATAGAGCAAGGGGGCTTCTTGAATGTGGGTATGAAGAAACTAGAAAGCCATTGATAAGTAGAGCCTGTATTCACATTAGTCTATAGATCCTTCATTAGAGACTGTCATGGTAATGATGCTGTGAAGAAGCAGCAGATAGTGACCCATGTTGGGTGATAAATGCTATGTGAAGACCACAGATCATTGAACATCGTGCTGTGCTTAGGACTATCCTGAATGGCGGCCCCACCTTGGTTGTCCTGGACTCTTCATGAGCAATTGAGGGTATACTTTCCCAGCTTGGATAGTGCTTGCATCTGGGAACAAAATTGTGTGCTTGGGAGTGGAGAGATAGCTCAGTGGTTAAGAGCACTGAGTACTCTTCTGGAGGACCCAGATTCACTTCCAAGCACTCACATAATGGCTGTAACTCTAACCCCAGTGGATCTGACACTCTCTTCTGGCTTCTGAAGACATAACATACATGCAGGCAAAACACCTATACACATAAAATAAAATGAAAACAAACAACCAAGTGTGCCAGAAAATCAGGAGAACACTGTTCCCATCATGCATTCATGGATAGTTAAGTGTCACCCCTGTGCGGTTAGCTCGTAGAGGGAGGGATCCCACCATACTCCATTGTAGTGAAGGAGGATTGGAAGATGATTCTACTTATTATAGAATAGTTTTTGTTTATAATCTATCTTTTCACATTGCTGCATTCTTAAAAATGGCTGGGTCTGCAATCTCTATGTTGCTCCTGCAAATTTTATTCTGTCTTCTTCATTCCACAGCTCTTGGCTTAATCTGACCACATGGACTTCTAATATTATACTCTTTCACACTCTAGCTGTTGATAGAGACCATTGTTTCTAAGGTTTCCATGCTTGAGCTCTTCGCTGAAGTTCTCTCTCCCAACAGTCCTATTCATTTTCCCTAAGTTGCTCCCTCTCAAAGCTGTGATGCCCAAAGTGTGGTCTTCAGGCCACAGCCCAGCACCCCTGGAGACACATTATACACACACACATTCATGGGCTAAGCCCTGGAGCTACTGAAATAGCCATCTGTGTGGAACTCAATTCTACAGGGGCCTTGGGCAGCTTGCTTATGTTTGAGAGTCACTGTTCTAGAAGGAACTACTTTAACGAGTTGGTTCCTATGAACAGGCAGCAAGAGGAAGGATGCCCATAGATAAACAAAGTGCCTAGTGAGCGTCACACTGCTGCTCCTTAGGAAAAACAAACACGCTCAAGTGTGTGATTAAATCTTCCAGCTTTCCTATACAAACTGCAAACAATTTTCTCTCCATGCAACCCAGATTTAACAGTTCTGACTTTGGACAACTTCTTAAGATGATCCTAAACCAAAATGATCCCACTTGACTTAATAACCGACTTTCTGCTGCATCTCAGAACTATCTTCGTGAATGCTGGAAGTCGTTTCTCTGAGCAAGCAAGAGAGAGAGAGAGAGAGAGATGGGACTGGGTGTGTGTGGAGGGGAGTCTTGGCTTTGTAGAAAGCATGAAAAGTTAGTCAGAAACTCTGTGAAGTGTCCACATGGACTATGGATTTCCTTCTGGCAATTAAGCATGCTTGGTATGGACGACTTTTCAGGAGAAGGCAGAGAGGTGGAATTTATAAAACTAAAACCTGGACAGATTTAATATTTCCAACAGACAGTCAGCAATCAGGAGCATTTTTTCTCTTTTTTCTTTTTTTAGTTCCTGTGTTTCCAAAACAGGAAGGCCTTGCTGCCTGCTCATTTGCGTTTTCACTCTGCATGCTAGCATGAATGGAGCAATTCGCTTTCTCTCGGCCAGTGAGGCATCCATTGTGCCTCACAAGGGGAAAATATAAATGTAGTCTTTCAAAGATGACCTCAACCACAATGTTAGGAAATTGCTAGGTGTTAGAAATCTCAAGCACAGTACTGGCAGCGAACAAAGATTCATAAATTGTGATGTGTCGTGTAAAACCTTCTGCTCTGCTTTTAATGGGCAGAGCAGTCCAAAATGGTAGGGTCAGTTAATGCTCCTTTAAGATCACAGGACCATCAAATACTCAGTGCCATATATTTGAAAGAAAACAGAGTCAGCTATCAAAATAATAGATGGCAAAACACAAATACTGAATGTTTCCCAAACTGAAAATAAAATTCCCAGTGGTTCAGTCATGGTCTCTGAAATAAATCTGCCTCACACAGAGTATCAAATTGTGTTAAAAATGCATTTTAAGATAATCTGTCCCTTTGATTTCAAGAAACCAGTGCCACTGTGTCACCAGCGACACCTTTGTGAGTGTGCAGCAGTAGTCCATGCTGTTGTCAACTGTGTTTTCCCTGGTGGTACCACTTTGAATTAATTTTACTGGCTCTGTCTTCTCCCTTCTTTGCCTTGAGGGAAAGGCAGTTACTCATCCATCAAATGATTGCTTTAAGATAAGGGATGCAGTTGCAGATAAGTGACAGAGAGAAGATCGGCATTATGAACAGAATAGGTTTGTTATAAAGCAGTCTGTTCAAAGGGAACCCAGAGTCACGTCCACGCTTTGTTCAGGAGAAAGAATTGCTGCATGAATAATTATGTAAAAGGAAAGACCCAGGCATCTGAAAACACTAAACTGTCTGGCATTTTCATTCTGGGGTTTGCTGTCCCGGGTGATTATGGCTTAGATGTTAAGATAGGTTGGCTTTCCAGATTGAATTTGTTCTTCCTTCTGTCCTTCCTATCCCCTTTCCAAGCCCATTATTGGGAGCATGTGGGCATCACTTTTTGAAAAAATTCATTTCTTCCAGACAAATAACTGAGCTTGCTAGGGAAGTATGAAGTCGAAGGAGAACGAGGCCCAAGGGCTCACAGTTGAGGGGTGGCACCCACACTGGCACATAGAATTGTATTGCCAAGCACAATGTTTTATTACATAACTTTAAACATCTGAGTGGCATTATTGCATGGGACAAGAGAAACATCATCCTTAATTTTGAAGAGTAGATGGCCTTGAGCTGGACTGGAAAACCTGAAAAATAACTGAAAGCTGAAGTTTGGAGGAAATGCCACTGGGTGAAATTGATGAAGATGGGTGATGCACCTAGGTAGAAATGTGTATGCTATGAGTTATGGTTACCAAAGATATATTGATATAACGAAAACAATCAATGGCTGGAGATAGGCCTCAGTCACTGAGTACTTGCCTAGTATGGATGAGATGAGTTTGTTCTTTATATCCAAGAGGATATATGGAACAGAATCAAACTATAAGAAAGTCTCTTATAAAATAATTAAAAGTATACAAAGAAGTCCAAGCAACTCATACTTCCCAAGCTTAGTCCTTGACAGAACTCACTGAGGATGGAGTATAGAGCCCTGATGAGATTACTTACACCTTTAACCTATCTCCTAGTGCACGTAACCACAGTGGGATACTCTGGTTGAGAAAGACATTTAATGTAGAAGCCAAGAAGGTGAGGAGAGGATCCAGTGGCTTCTGTCTATATGCCTGTAAGACACAGACACACTCAGAAATTTCAGAGTATTATTAATTAATCAAATTATCAGTTAACATACATGCCTCATAAGTTGTCTGAAGTCACTCTCTTGAGGGTTATCGTTTAATAAGCAAAACAGCTAGTCCTTTAGCTAGATTTTAGAATCAAGTTTACTACATACTCTAGAATCACATAGACCTAGCGGACACAAAAGTAGTCTTGGCTGGAACTACTGTGAGGGAAAGCCATCCCAATTTTGTCATGAGGTTGAATTGAATTTTCCTACCAATTTTTTTTTCAAGTGAGTCATTAGAACAACATCCTGACCCCACAATATGTTACCAATGAAAGCACATCTTTATTTTTCTCTGGTTTTCCTTTGCAGCCAAGCGAGGCTTCGGCTGTATCATATTCATCAGCAAGAAATCCCCAAATACCAGGCAGCATACCAGCATCTGCTTGGGCTGTGGGTTCAGGACAGACTTCAAATCCTGGAGAGGAGACTTAAGCTCCTCCTACTGGGGGGGTAGTGATCTAAGGCAAAGGATGATTTCACAGGCTCAGGATGGTCTTAACACTTTGTTCTTCAGAATCACAAAGGCATCTCCAGCAGCCTTCATTTGTGAAGGGTGACTACATGCAGAGTAGGGTCTGGGAAACCCACCTTTGCAGCAAGCAGTGGGAGGGGAGGGAAAGCTTTAGGCTTTAGTGTAGCTTAGTGTATATCATAAAGCTTTGAAAGCGGCGGTCCTGCTAAGTCTTATCCAGTTAGGACCAGATGAAACCGTTTCCCATTTGCAAGAGAGCCCTCTTCTCCTAAGAGGTTAGAAAACATTATTTACCTTTATTTGTGGCCACTGTAGTGACGAAGGAGTTAGGTACTTGTACTGCAAAGGTGAAGGCCTGTTAGCACTAACAGCCTGGTCCCCATGCACTCGAAACTGGTGTTCTTTTTTAGAATGGATGTTTACATTGGCCTTGACCCTAAACTGCAGCAACACCGTCTTCTCTACAGTGAGAGAAGGACAGCAGTTCAGGACAAGGAGGGGACACATAGGAATGCAAGGAGTGGGCGAGGCTCTGCATGCCCACCCTTGGTCCACCCAGACAAGCCTGGAGTGGCACAAGGAGCTTGCCCAAGAGCAGATGTGGCAGTTTGTTGCATTTAAAGCAACACCATTTCTCCCCTCTGAGTAGCAAAATATGAAATCCCAAGTCGCTAACTTTAAAGAGAACATAAATTATGATCATTTCCCTCATTTTGAAATAATTTCTGAATGGAGAGACTACTGGTGTGAAATGGCCTACTGTGGAAAAATTCTGCTCCATAAAATTCTGCTATATCATATAAATAGTGTTTAAATTTCTTTCATCAAGTATTTAACTTAAGCTAGAATTAAAATTCAATCCTTAGAAGTAGCATCCAAGGACAGCCTAGATATTTTTTCCTGTAACTATCACAGTTAATGTCTTTAAAATGTTTTCCACAGCCTGAAAAGGTCTGTGTTGTTTCAGAGGGAATGAATGTTGTTACATGTGCCAACTTTAGAGAGGAGAAAGGTCTTAACCAATTTCATGACAGCTAAGGGTCTGTGCATATCTTCTTGGCTCTTCATTTATTAAAATGACTAGAAGATCTGGATTTTTCCACAAATCTAAAGAGGTACTCCGCTGAGCATCCTTACAATGTAGTGGGAACTTAGTCACACCAACCAGATAGACATATGTCCTTACAGTGTAAGTGGAGCTTAGCCATGCTAACCAGATAGACAGGTTCTAATCTTGGTTCTGTTACTAATTACGTGAACTTGGACAACTTACCATCATTACCCTGGAACTTACCTGGAGGAATCACTTGTTAATTCCCTGACTGCCTTTGTTCAGATTTTGTTTCTAAGATGTTCAGAAAGGGACTGGGGAAATGGCTTAGTGGATTAAATTCTTGCCACGAAAGCATGAGGACCCGAGTTCGAATCTCCAGAACCCATGTACAACTAGGTGCAGTCTTGCGCGCTTGTATCCAGTGCTCAGAATGTCAGATGAAAAGTGAGGCGAGGAGAATCCCTGGAAGCTATTGGAACAGCTATTCTGGCATAGGCAGCAGCAACAGACAGAGGGCAAGACTGTATCTCAAACAAGGTAGAAAGTGAGGACTCATAATTGAGGTTATCTCCTGATCGCGACTTGTGTGCTGTAGGATGGATGAGTCTGTATTCATGCACACGCATACCTGCATATACACCATACACACATATATATATATATATACACACATGCACGAGCCTATGAGATGGATCAGTGTGTTGACCTGGATACCTGAGTTCTATTTCCAGGATCTCCATAAAGGTGGAAGGAGAAGACCAACGCTGCAAAGTTGTCTTCTGACCTCCACATGTGCATCGAGGTATGTGTGCCCCAAATGCATTATGGTTGTACACACAATAGTAATAAATTAAATTAAAAAGATTCCAAACTCAAACAAAAGAAGACATCTGCCTAATAACTAAGATACAAATGGTGTCCTGTTTCATAGCAAGGGGCAGGCATGCTTCTTGTCCGTAAAAACAATTCCTATAACATCAACTGTGAAACTGATTGTAACACATACAGCTCCTGCTTGTACAACGGCCTGATTGTCTGACATGAATCTCTTTGTGTTGCTCTGTCCTATAGTGTCTATAGGAACTGGATTATGCAAGATGGCGGGAGAAAACGCTGATGTTCTGCAGCTGTTGTTTTTGAGAAGAATTAAGGGCTTTATTTCTGACCTGGGGGTGGGATCTCAATGTCTTCAACAAATATTGATGAAACTGTCACAAGTTGACACATTAGCTTTCTGGTAGAGTATCATATAAGGTTCTTAATAGTTCTCGATACTTATTTAGCAGATCCTTAGTGTCGGCGTTTGTAAAACAAAACTTAAAATAGTACTGATGTGCTTCTCCCACACTAGACCATCAGCAAGTACGTGAGATAGCTTATAGCATACTTTCAGCATTCAAGGTCTTTAAATATGCAGTTCTTAGGTGCAGCAGTAATTTGTAAAGAAAATGGTTCAGAAAAGATTATGCTAAGAAGTGTACGATTTTGAGCTATCACTCTCTTAACATAATTTTCAGTCATTTTCTTTTATCTGTGAAGTTCACACTCTCCCTTTTAAGTTTTTTTTTTTTTCCCCAGCACAATTTTATGTGAAATCGTGTGTGGACCGAATACAGAGTGCTGCATTCAAAAATAATTTCCTTTATTTTCTTTCATGGAAAGATGTTGGGAAGGGAGACTTTTACTACAAATTTCATGGCTTAGTTTAGTGATTAAGAATTTCATCTCTAAACCATCTCTTTCTCAGGAGAACTGGATTGAGGCTCTGCAGAGGATCTGGACTTACCTAGTGTGCTCTTGTGAGAGCCTGGGTCTCTCGGTGCTATTGTCCTCTCTGTGAGGGCAGAATGAATAAAAGTTGCAGATACAATGTTACTCTTTCCTAAAATATATCGTTTTTTTTTTTTTTTTTTCCTCAGGGAAGCATCAGCATTTCCTGGCCTGGTTTTTAAGGGTCCTTCTGATCTGTTGGGTTCCAGCTTCAGGTTTTTCAAATGCTTTCTACTGTCTTTCCTGCTCATGGATTTTTGAATGGATCTGTCCATCTGTCCACTACCACTTTCCCCTCTTTTCATCTGATATAATCTCATTCATCCTTTCAATCCGGGTCAACTTCCTCTGACTTTGGGACTCTTCCCTGCTGTATCTACATAGAAATACCATTTCTCACCACTGCAGACTCACTTTGAATTTATTTGTCCACGTCTGATCTAACTAATTAATAGTTTCTGAGGAGTTGAAATTGTCTGGCTCTTGTTTTTCCCTTTGACATGCATGGTACCTGACAGTTGAAGATAGACCTAGATTGGTTGGCTTTCCAGGGGCTTATGTCATGAAATTTGTTTTATTGGCATTTGGGTCCATTCCACAGTTTCTTAGCACTGGTTGCCCATTGGAATCACAAGGAGCTTTGACAAAAGGCTGATGCTGATGTCAGAGACTGTGAAGTCACACCTGATCTGCAGGTTTACATGGAATGTCAGCTGGAGCCCAAGTCATAACAATAAATGCTTACCTGACTCTTACTATGGAAGGTATTATTTGCATATGCAGCCTTAACTCTCTTTCCCCCATTAATTCATAACCAACTCTTGGAAAACCAAGGTAGGACATCATATTGGGCATTTTTCATGCACTGTTTTAAGTTCTCAGTTCTGTCCATTTAGGTGAACTTTTAAACGCTAAGGTTTTTGCTTATTAGGTTAGCTAACTGACAAGAAAATACACTTGCTGGGTTGAAGCAAAATCTTGATACATAATGACAGAACCACACCAGTTCCTTTCGACAAATTCCATATTTGTTTATTTGTTGTTGTTGTTTTAAATTAAATAGGGAATGAATTCGCTCAGTGTAATGATTGTGGTTAATCCAGAAATACTTCTCAGTAATTGAAGGAAAAATTCAGGTCGCCAAAGGCGATGGCAGACACTGAGAGTCACTGTTCCCCCGAGACGTCTGTGTATTAACCAATTTGTCATGAACATTTATCTTTCCTCACTGAAGCTTCCCACTCTCTGGAGGGAAGGGCTAATTTGATCTGGCATCTCTGCAATTATTTAAAGGAAACAAAACATCTGGAACCGAAAGAGACTAATGATTTAAGTAGAGCCGTATTATAAAAGATTTGCTAAAAATGTCCCTGGGTTAAAATGGTAAGTTTAGAAAACTTGAATTGGGATTTTATGTATTGTATTTAATTGTGAAATAAGTATTTTTATGTGAAGCACACTATAAAAGCAATTTGTTTCTGCACTGAAACATATTTTTTTCTAGGTTTCTTAAGGAACATGACTCCTGTGGTCCAGGCCCCACTCAGTACTGTTCACAGCCTCCTCTGACTCTCCTTGCGGCTTGTCTCTTCCATCCCAGATGTTCTTCCCACAAGCCAGATTCTTGTCATGGTTCCCCAGATGTGTATGGAGGGCTAACTTTAGAAAAACAGGACATGCTTGGCAGTGGGCTTAGAATAAATCCATCCAGTTAGGTGACACGGAGAGAAGAGATTCAAAAACACTGTTACGGAAGTGGGTAATAGGTAGCCAGTTGGTACTCAACATTGGGAAACTCATTATGGGCAGGAAGCTGGAAGCATGTTGCTATACAGAAGGCAGAGAAAGGACCATGGGGAAATAAACCTGGGTCATAAGAGAGATGTTATCTACTTACAAAACATAAGAAAAGAGAGGTGGCTTGTCTTAACTAAGTTTAAAACCCAACAACAAAAACGAAGTTGTCTTACAGCTGTACATTAATATCCATCGACTCCAGATCCTGTGTCCCTGGCACTCTTGGACTAGAGATGGGAACCCATGACCTCCAATAGCCCATCTCCATGGCATTGGTGATATTAGCCCAGGTGGTAACTCTGGTGACTTAGAATCTCATGATGCAACTTTTTCTAGGCTGCCATTGTCAGTTGGTAGTCTCAGAACTCAGAGACTTTGGCGGGGGGGGGGGGGGGGGGGCTCACTTTCACAGTTCTGCTAGGCATTGCCTTCATGGGAACTCCGTGAGCGATCTTGCTCTTGCATTGTCTTGAGCCCTACTGAGCATTGTCTTAAAAAGGACTCTCCCTGGTGGTTCATGCCATGCCAGAGCCTCTTGTTGGGCCTCTAGGATTTTGGTAGCATCTTTTGATCCCATAAGAAGTTACAGTCTACATTCTGGTAGAATTAACCCCCTGACTCCTGCCCAAGAACACTGGAAAGACTTACTGCTTATGCCTCCCAAAGCAATAGACTCAGTGGCATTTTGGGATCCAGGGGCCAAGTTTCCAAGGTGGTACAAAGAAGAGAAGTATGGGTCTTTAGTCCCTTGGATGTCTTTCTGGTAACCTTGTCTTATCTCCCATTTCCTTGATGAATAGAACCCGGAAAGATCATCTGTACATGAGCTGACAATTTTCTAGATTTCTTTCTGTTCTGCTTCCCTCAGCTATAGATTTTTCTCTTTAAATAATTTCTTCTTTTATTTCACTGTTTTGGTACAAAGGAGGCAGGCATAACTTTCAGTACTTTGTACCTGTTTGGTCGATAGATATCCCTGTTCATCTTTGGAGTTCTGCCTTCCTGGAAATCCAGGACCACAAACACAACTCTGCCAAGTTATTTTTGCAACTATGTATAAGGGATGAGTTTTATTTTACTTCTCAATAACTTCCTGCCTCATTTCCAACTCAGATCCCGATTAGAGGGACTTGTACTATCTGTTTCTACTAGCGTTGTGTGTGTGCAAGCAAGTTCATATATATACAGTCACAGGTATGAGTGTGTATGGAGAGACCAGAGGTTGATGCCTTGTGTCTTCCTCAATCATTCTCCACCTTACTTTTTGAGACAGTCTGTCACTGAACCTGGAGTTCACTTATTCAGCTAAGTGAACAGTCTGGCCACGTTCCAGGGATCTCCCCATTTCCACCTCCCCTACTTTGTGATTAAAGGTGAGTACTACTGTGCCCACCTTTATATGGGTGCTGGGGATCAAAAGCAGGTCCTCAAGCATGTCCAGCAAGAACTTTACTGACTGAACCACATCTCCAGTGCCTATACCAGCATTTCTGTTATGACCAAGTAAGTAATCTCTGAGTCCAGTCTCTGTATCTCAGACCTTGTATGGTGGCTTGAATGAGAAATGTCCATCTCCCATAAGCTCACACACTTGAATGTTTGATTTCCAGTTAGAGGTACAGTTTGGGGAGATGGTGAGGCCTTAATGGAGGAAGTAAGTATGTCGCTGGGTATGGGCTTTAAGAGTTCATAGCCTCACCCTACTTCCAATTCATTTTCTCTGCTTCATACTTGGGACTGAAGAAGTGATCTATCAGCTTCCTGCAGCCATCCCTGTGACTTGTTGTGATGTCTCCCCACCATGGTGGACTCTATCTCTCTAGAACTGTATGGCCAAATAAACCTTTCTTTCTATAACCTGACTTGGTCATGGTGTTTCATCACAGCAGCAGAAAAGTAACTAACATAATTTGCCTTTAATTCTTTTCTCCTCTTAGGTTCTCAATAGAAAGCTTCCTAAGATTGCATTTATTATAATCTAGTCTTTCCAAGCCTTTTCTTCTAAGCTCTTCTTCGTGCTCATTATCTACTGACAGAGCTACTTTCCCATTTCAGAAACTTGTTGTGTGTGTACTGTTATACCCAGTACAGAGTTTCAGTTTAATCTGCTTGTGTTACTATAAAAGAATAATTGAGTTACAAAAAACAAGGAGTTTATTACAGTTATGAAGGGTGGAGCTCAGTATGTGTTAAGGTCTTTTTGTTTGTTTGTATTATCACAAGACAGAAGGTGAAAAGACAAGAGAGTGATGGAGGTCAAAACCTACTTCCATCAAGATGAAGAATGTACTCTCAAGAAAGCAGTATTCATCCATTCATAAGGACAGAGCCCTGCTTACCTAGCCACTCCTTAAAGGTTGCATTCAAGATTAAATTTTAAATGCATAAACCTTGGGGTTGGGGGGTATATTCAAACCTCAAAACAGTCTGCATGCTCCCGGCTTGATGCCTTTCTCCTTCATATCTACCCACTATATAGAAACAATTGCTCTATACAAAGACTGGAAGTAACTTAGCTTTTTCTCCCATTTCCTTCTTTGCTGCTGTTCTGTTTCAAGCAAAGGCTCACGTTGGCTTGATTTACTTTGGCATCTCTCATCCAGTCCAACAAAATGGGAGATAAACACAGGTTTTTATGGATTATTCTTTGTTCTAACTTGTTTATATTACAAATATTTAAAAGTAACACTCATTGTCCTATATGATGAGCTTTGTTCACTTTAGTTGATTAAAATGAGAAGATCTCTATCTTTGCTGGATGGATTATGCAGTTTGATGAGTGGGCTTAGGACCAATATGGGAAATCCGGGTTTTAAAAATCCAACATTCAGTTGCATAGTGTATATATGCTGCCCTACTTTGCTCTTTCTTGCTGTAATAAACACTATGATAATAAACAACTTGGGGAGAAACAGGTTTATTTCATATTACATTTCCTGATGACAGTTCATCACTAAGAGAAGTGTCAGAGCAGGAACTCAAAGCAGAAGCCTGGAGGCCGGAGCTTAAGCACAGACCAGGGAGGAAGACTGCTTACTGGTTTGCCTCTTCTGGCTTACTCAGGTACCTTTCTTATCTGCCCTGCAGGGATGGCACTGTCTACAGTGACTTGGCTTTCCTGTACCAATTGTCAATCAAGACAATGCTTCACAGACGAGCCCACAGGACAATCTGATGGAGGCAATTTCTCAATTGAGATTCCTCTTCTGTTATGTCTAGGTTTGTGTCCAGTTGACAAAAATCTTTGACAGATGCCTGTCATGTAGTCATTCCATTATGATAGAAAGAATCTTGTATGTGATAAATTTTTTGTGATGTTCAGAAAAACAAAAGCATTGTCACTTTTTTTTGGTATAAACTCGAGACAAATGACCAGGATTTGAAAAAAACTGAAAATAGAACTAGTCACTGCCTTGCATAATCAATATTGAGCAGTAGCTCTTCCTGAATGATTACACATAAAGGGAGTGAGTGGGTCAGTACTCAAAACTTAGTGTGTGTGTGCATGTGTATGTGTATATAGTGATATATATGATATATCTGCACTATGTGATATATATATGCCCTATATATATGCATTATATGTAATATATTACACACACACACATACACACACACACACACACACACACACACACACACACACACACACATATATATATATATTCCACTGAGGTATGATCAATACCAGGGTGCATGAAATTTTCAAAGAATGAAAGTGAAGTCACAAAAAGTCAATGCAAATATTAGCCAGAGAATGTGTCAGCTTGAACAAATAGTCCAAAGTTAAAGTAAGTGTCACATAAAACACAGTTAAGATGTAGAGCGTGAATGTTCAGACATGTAACTTCTCACCATGTACCAAGATTGGCTGTTTTGAGTTTTGCTTGAATGAGTGACCCTAAACTTCATTTTAGGAAACAGTTTAACAAAGTAGAGGTTTCTGTGGTGGTCATAGAAACTGAGTGTTTTGGGGTGTAGAGTCACATGTGGTCAAGCAACGTGTGCTCATAATTTCACAGTGTCTCAGGTTTTGCTTCCAGAGTCGCACTGCTAAGCTGAAGGATACAGAGGTGACCAGCCTATTAATCAGACGTAAGGTTGAAACATTTTTCTCTCACCGATTTTAAAACTTGTACAAATTGGGCATTGCCTCTTACAGAGAATACTTGTAATAACAGGCGATTTGCAGAAAATCTCTACACAGTGAGGTCAGAGTCTGTCTCGAGGCAGGGACTACAACACCTTGCCGCCATTTGTTTGCACTGTTTTCCTTGGCCTCGTCCAGTGAGCCAGATGGTTAAGCAGGGGCACATATGGTGTCTGAACTGGCTGAAACTCCCAGCAGGCCTACGCTGTGGACTTCTTGGCTTGCTGCTGTGCTTTTGTGTTTGAGTTCAAAATTCTCCTCCTGGTTTGTCTAGGGGCAGTGGCTGGACTCCCAGAAGCACAGCAGGAAGCAGCCACTCTGAAATTTAGAAAGCTCATCCAAGGGGAAGAGACCCTTAGCAACAAAGGCCTTCTAGTCTGTAAGACACTGCTCTCCTCCTCTGTGCCAGAGAGTTCCTTTTCTCAGGATCAAAGTACTCTGTGGGGACGAAATTCCTGACTCAGGCTTGTGGATAGTTCCTGTTTGGATGACAGTTTTGGGTCCCTGGGTTGAATTTGTGGCCATTCTTAGAGACAGAAGAACCGCCATGAGGATTGGTAAAGACCAGTGAAATAAAGGCTGTCTTTAGTGTTGACAGGAGAGCTCTGGGCCAGATGAGAGGTTTGGCCTGGGACAGTTGTCCTGTGATTAGTGTCATGCAAATACTGGGTTTATAGTGGGTTGAGCCGCCTCAATACAACCAGTACTATGGCATGTCCCCTTCTGCTTCACCTGTGTTAGAAGGCCATGGCATGACATGCTTTGCCCAGCAGTCCTGTATTTAGAGGGTGCAGTGGCTTTAGAACCTCAGAAGCACTGATGAGCATGGTCTTTGCAACTACAAAGTTTACACTCAACTCATGTGTCTGTCACATCTTAGCAGAGGGCAAAGGGGAGGCTAGAAATGATTTGACCTTACTGAGCCCCAATTTCCTCTTCTGAAAACTGATGTCACAGTAGCTATGGATCAAGTAATATGCTGTATTGTGTCGTGGTAGTAGGTGCAAGTACTCCATGGTCAAACTGCTTGAGAGCAAAAGCTGGGTGTGCTACCCAGTAGATAGGCTTTGGGGGCTGCAATACACTCAGTTTGAAGGACCGCTGTTGAGATAAATGAGAAAACCCAAAGAGAACACTTACCAGACATTGATGTCTTACAGTGCACAATGAACCTTGTAGTATTACTTGTTATTTGTTCTTCAAAATAAATAAACTTTTTTGGGTTGAGGAGATGGTCTGTAGGTAAAGCGCTTGTTATACAGACATGAGGACCAGAGATCATATTCCCAAACTCCATGTAAAAACTGGCTGCAGAAGCATATATCTGCCATCCCAGTGCTGGAAGGGAGTGTAGAAAAAAGCATAGCCCTGCAGCTCACTGGCTAACCAGCTGATCTAACCAAATTATTGAACTCCAGGTTCGGCGAGAGACTCTGTCTTAAAAATAAAGGTGAAGCGTGAAACAGGAAGACATATGCCCAGTGTCAACCTCTGGCCTCCACAGGCACAAACACACACCTGCCACTGGGCATACATGTGCAACAGGCATGTATATATATACATATATAAATCATACATCATACACACAAAAAGATAAAGTATGAGAAGTACAAATACATGAAGTACACACATACCTTATGATGAGTGTAGGTCATTATAATATCTACATAATACAATAATTATAATAATAGAAATTATAAATAAAACAATCAGTTGAAGAGCCTCTACTCAGGAGTATTAGAAATCTTTGTGTCTACGCTCTTGTTTGTAACAGTGACTTTCAATCGCTTGCTGGGTCATTATAAAGTCATGGTTACCCTTTTTCCCTTTACTGTCCATGTGTTTGGAGCTTTTCTATCCCAGGAGTTTTCTCCCTCCATCATTCTTCCCATGAAGAATCTCCTCTATCTCCTCCGATTCAGTTGTTTCTCATTCTCTCCTAGAAAAATGTGGCTGTGAGATGAATCAAATACCAGCCTAGGTATTTTTAGAAACATTAAGATGAAGATTTACTTATTCATGTTAGATCCGATGTACAATTGTAATTTCTGGTCCACAGCAAGAGCATTTAGAGGTTAATCCTGTAAGCAGCTATGCAAAAGGAACCAGACATCTCTTACAGGCATTTTATGAAATTTATTTATTTGAAAATAGGGATAAAAGAAATTTCCAAAAGGATTATGACAATGTTGTATTTCATGTATCTGTTACATTAGCTAGATTTCATTTGCAGATCAAAAGACCACCATCTATCATAGAATTGATAAAAATTGAGAGGATGCGTTTGATGGAGTAATAATCTTCCCTAAGTCTAATTGGGTTTTCAGTTGTAAAAGAAACAAAAACAAACAGTAAAATTTCAGAGATTTAGTCGATGAAACTCAAAAGGATTTCATTGGAGGTGTAGCTTACTTTCAGTAAATGCACTTAAGAGGTGGTTGGTTCTGCACGGTGACTTATAAATCCTTCATCAAAACAGGTCCTTAAAAACATATTCCTTAGTCTTATGTTTTAACCTGGTAGGAAGATCTTCTGTGTTTCAGATCTTCTCTTAAGAAGCATATATTCAGTTGTTTGGGTTTCCCATTTGTTTGGCTCAGGCAGCATCCTCTGCATCCTGCCATGCCCCCCATGTTCAATTTAGACACCTTTTCAGAAAATGGAGAAAAAGTTTCACCACTGGCAGGTGAAAATAGGAAATGAAAATATTGACCCAGAATGTTCCCAGGACAATTAAACAGCCAATGAAAGGATTGTAGTTGCTAAGGCCACCATGAATAGGAAAGTGGGCATGAGTTCCTCATTTGGCACTCAGTTGATTCTGATTCATGATGCCTATAATTTCTAGCTATTCGGGTAACATGGCAAATACCTTTTACTGCAGTAAAAGAAAAAATAAAAACATACAGTAACTCCTATTTTTAGGATCCCAGCAGAATCCCCACTGTTATATTTCCTTTCTTTTGGAAACATCTATGAACTCTACATTAATTTTGGAAATACTCTACATTAATTCTCATAGCAAGGCTAAAGCACTGAACACATATCCATCAGCAACTACGGTATTTTCATGGAGGTCTCGGCTACTTTGGCTCTAACCTAACACCTAACTAAAATAGCTGGATGTGGTGGTGACACCATCGAAGCTTAACCTATCTTTTTGTTTAGGTTGGGAATACAGCATCACAATACATGTTTTGGAAGGACTGTTTGCAAGAGAAAGCTGTTCCTCAGATTCACCTATTAAAAAAACACCGGGCGTATAGTTGGTTGTGCTACAAGAGAGGAAAAAAAAATGAGGTTTATATTATCAAAGAAGGTAAAATATGCTGGAAGTTACCAAGAGGTGATGGTTTTCAGAAAGTTATGAAGGCAATTAGGTAGGTGATGGTAGCAGATAGTGACCGACTGCCTATCGTGTTTGCCAGAATTGTTTATTAGATACATCACTTACAGATACCCTCAGGTAAGTAACTCTTGTGATAAGCTACATCTGATGGATTGCTTGGGAACACTGAGTGGCAGAGGGGAGGGTATGGAGGCAGAGTTTAATCAAGACTCTGGAGTTCCTTTGAGCCAGGAGTCTCAGAAACACAAGTCCATCCCACTCTCACCTCACGCCCACCTATAGATAGACACTCTGAGCAATACTGATGGCCTGGATGATGGTCTGTGCCTCTTCTGGGCGCCTGGGACAATGTAACGAACGCTGCCTGATTACATTGTGTGGCCAGAATAGAACGGAGAGCCTAGGATGCTTGGCTTTCAGAAAGTAGAAGGATTTACTCAGAAGTCACGGCCCTTCAGTTTTCTCTGCTGTGAGGAGGGGATGTGGGGATGAAGGGGTTATGGCTGAGCGACTGTGGAACAAGTGGACCCATGGGGCACCCGTGTGCTGCCTGGTGGAGAGATGAGTATCTGAGGCCAACCAACAGCTTAGTACCAGGCACCTTCATCTACTCCCAGGATTGTGAGGGGAAGGGAAATACCAAGTCTGAGATGACTGAGCTTAGAATTTCTGAAGTGACTGAGCGACCAGGGGATGACAAATTGTACTCTTCAGACAACTAATTTCTGTGGCTGAATAGAGATATACGAGATTTCACATACCTGACTTTACTCAGTTAAAAACATTGTGTTCACAAAGCTGGCCCTGACTACAGTCAATGTGGTTTACTTCCCTTGTGGGTGCATAAAATAAGTTTGGGGCAGCATTTGATACTTGGGTCAGCTTCACGGATAGGATTGTAAACGTTCATAATATCTCCTTAATAGATTAGATGAAAAAATTAACTAGCAGATGTTAATATGCGCATAAAGGCTTATATAATCTGTCAGTTGATTGGAAATATTTAAAACGATTGCTTTCAGGAAGAAACCAACACTATCCAAATATAGCTGCGTCAGTCACAAAACCTTCGTTTTTGTGGACTTTGCTTGTTGTGTGACAGGAATGTTCCTGGGGAGACACAGCACACACATCTACTCACTCCAGATAGGGAGCACACAACAGACCAAAGTACTGATACCTCCAAAATCCAACCAATGAACCAGTGAGTTTTATTCAGGTTACTTACAGGAATATGGGTGAGGAGTTACTTATAGGAGCAGAAATGATTCAAAGACAGTGGCATCACCAAAGCCCACTTAACATGGGTGACAGCTCACAAAAGCTGGGAACCTAGAACTTACTGCACGAGGCCTGTGGGCAGCTCAACAGGGTGGAGAGCGTCCTTTCCTGGTGCTCCAATTGTTCTAAACCCCTCCCAGGCAGCTCAGCTGTTTGCTGTTTCTCCCAGGCAGCTGGTCTGGTTTCAGAATCTTCTTTGCAGCTTGACTTGTCTGAGAGTGAGTCTCAGCAGCTTGATTGCTTACTCTTGGAGAGATGAGCCTAGTGAATCTGGTCATTTTCAGGGAGTTCCTGAAGCTGTTTTCAGTTGTTTGCTTTCCTATTTAAGGTGCTTCCCTGCAGGATGGAATGTTTTAATCTCAGAGGACACTTACAAAACACCTGCCAATAAGTAGGATGCTTATGATGGATGTAGTTAGTGATTGGAGTTGTTGCTATGATATCCTAATCTTCTTCATAAGCATAAGGCCATGGAGGAAAATAGCAGATTGATTTTCAAATTAAATAAGTTTTCATCCTTTATAAAAACCTTTAAAAGTAGTATCCTTTATTACCATTATTTTTAAAAGTTATGGCTTATGTAGTTTGTAAGGATTTCACCTAAAGCTGCATATCTCCCATGTTCCACACAACTGGTAATTAGCCATTCTACAAAGGACTTTGGATTCATCAAGGTATGGAGTGTGGCTAAGGCTTTTATGGTTTTACCCAGCCATGTGATTATCTATGTTCATGTTTATACAAACCACAAACGGAAGAGGTTCATAGCTAAACAAGTTCTACACTCTGAGACCTCAGTGATTTAGAAGAATTATTCTCCGAATTAACATAACCTCCAAGAACTAATGATGGCAGCATAGGCTTTGACTGTGAATCTCAGTAGTCATTATATTTCCACACTGTCTCTTTAGATCAAAATAAATTTTCTGGTACATTCTTTCTTGATAGGGATTATATTATACCACTCCCGAAATTCCTAAAAGTTTCTTTCCATGGCCTTAAAATTACTGTTGATAAATTAGTATATATTAGCATAAGAAATCCAGATGGGTAGAGTTGCTAGCAGCTTATACCCTGAGCCCATAAAATATTAGTTAAGAGAATTTTTGACAAAAAGCTTCAGCAGTCTTTGATTTATAAAATGCTGCAACTATTTATATTTTTAAAAACTGTATTTGTGTGTATGTGTGTGTTTCTGTTTCTCTGTATAAGCACCACGTGCGTGCAGGTGCCTGTGGAGGCCAGAAGAGTGCATCAGATCCCCTGAAATTGGAGTTAGAGGCAGTTGTGGACTGCCTGATGTGGGTGCTGGGAACCAAACCTGGATCCTTTGCAAGAGCCACAAGTGTTCATAACTGCTGAGCCATATGTCCAGCCTCTGCATTTGTTTAAATGGTATAGTCTGATGTGACTTGCAGGGTGTACACCATCATGTGCATTGTGAATGGGTACACATTCATGCCGTCACTGTGATCTGTATGTGGACATATTCATCATGTACAAATGTTTATGTGCCTTTTGTAAATACCCTTTTTCCCTCCCTCCCTTCTTCTTCTTTTGTCTTTATTCCAGGACAGCTAGTGATCTATTTTCTAGGACAATGGGTTAGTTTGCATTTTCTCAGGTTTAAAAAAGTGAGGTGATACTACATATACTCATTTTCATCTTATTTCTTTTATTCAATGTGTCTAGTTTGAGACTCACTGATGTTATCTTATATCAATACTTCATTCCTTTTTATTGTTAACTTTTTTATTGCTAATCATACAGAAATTTATTTGCCCATTCATTTCTTGATATGTATTCAAATTGCTTCATCATGACTATGGGGCAAATAAAGTGGTTACTAAGTATTTCTGTGAACTTATGGATACACTCTTTGTTTTGCTTAGTAAAACCTTAAGAGTAGAATCGGCTTGAACAGTAGTTTTACATTAAACTTCTAAAGAAACTGCCAAACTCTTTTCTAAAGTGATTGCTGCTTTATACATTGTTATAGGCAATGTGTAGGAGTTAAAATTACACCACATCCTTGCCATCATTTAATATAGTCAGTCTTTTCATTTTCACAGTATGAATTTGCATTTCTTTGACGACTAATTAAGAATCTTTCTATGCTTATTCACCATGCAGCTATCTTTCTTCATGAGGTATTTGGTCAATTCCTTGGCCTGTTTTCAACTTTCTATGCATAAACTCAGAGGTACTAGGACTATCCACACATTTGGTTAAATATATATTAGAACTCACAGAACTCAAAGACCGTATTTAGGTGGAGCTTAGCATGTGGGTAGGTAGGATAGAGGCTTAGGTTACTGATAGAATGCTCTAGGTAGATTTTTATTTTATTTATTTATTTTACTTTCTTGAGATAGGGTTTCTCTGTGTAGCCTTGGCTGTCCTGGAACTTGCCATGTAGACCAGGCTGGCCTTGAACTCACAGAGATTTGCCTGCTTTTTGTCTTCTGAGTGCTGGGATTCAAGGTGTGCACCACCACCATCCAGCTTCGGTGGACATTTTAAGAGCCCAGTCTCTTATTCTCGTTCTCTTTTACTTCTTGAATACCTTGATGTGACTATCTTGGTTTACCAGGACCCCTGCCATGATAGGCCCCAAAATAATGTGTCTGTTCAATCATGGACCAAATTCTGCAAAATAGCATAAACCTTTCCTCCTAATAAGATGATTAGCTCATGTATTTTGCTACAGTAGTAGTATTACAGTATAGTACTAGGAAGCTGGCAAACAGGAAAGGCCACTTACAAATGCTCCTTCCTTCAGCAATGAAATGATGAGCCATCTGTGTTATTGTTTGGTCTGGAACTCAAAGTTCAGAATTTTCATTGGCTGTAGTGACATAGGCATTCTCTATAGATGTGGCCAACCACAAGTATCAAAATTCCAGAAGAAAAGCAAATATTTACTATCATTTTTTTGTATAATTGGTCAAAAAATCCTTATTAATATAGAGACCATTGCAAAGGCCATATATTCAGATGACAACTGTTGATTAAATGCTATCGTGCATGCAGACCATTGTAAAACCAGCATCCTAAAATACTCTCTCCTGATCTCCTTAATTTTCTTTCCTTCCTTCCCTCCCTCTCTCCCTCCCTCCCTCTCTCCCTCCCTTCCTCCCTCCTTCCCTCCCTCCTTCCTTTCTACCCCAGTTTCCTAAGAAAATTTGTGCTTACTGTGGAGCTTCTTTTTACCCAGGCAGAAATAAGAAGACGGTAAATCAGAAAGTCACTGGCTTGGGCTGGGAAGTTTAAGAATCAGGGCAGCACGACTTCTGGGAACTCGTGGTGCTTGCATTGAGCTATTGCCAATGGGAAGTGAATGCAATGTGGTTTATAACAGTGTGGTAAGAAGCCCAGTCTCATCTAAAGGTAGAATAGTCTTATCTGATGGGAAGAGGAGGCTGGAGACTGTGGGGCTTACAAAACATCCTGCAAGAAAGTCTTCAGATTGAGTTGAGGCCCAGAGCTTAAGCTTCATGAAAGAGAAGAATGTATTTAGTGGGGTGGGAGGTATCACCATTCCTCAAGCACAGGAAAGACCATGATCCCCTCATCCTGGAGCCTATATTTCATATCAAACAATGTTCCCATCTTGAATTTACTCTAGTTCAGGCATTTTGAGCCTTTTGTTTCAAAGTTTGTGACTCACCCTCTCTGGTGGTTTAAAAGAAAATGGCCCCAAAGGGAGTAGCACTGTCAGGAAGTGTGGTCTTGTTGGAATAGGTGTTGTCTTGTGGGAGGAAGTGTGTCACTGTGGTCACTGTGGAGGCAGGCTTTGAGGCCTCATATATGCTCAAGCCATGCCCAGTGAGACAGACCACTTCCTGTTGCCTATGAAAGATGTAGAACTCTCAGCTACCTCTCTAGCATCATGTCTGCCTGCATGTTGCCACGTTTCTCTCCATGATGATAATGGCTAAACCTCTGAACTTTAAGCCAGCCCCAATTAAATGTTTTCCTTTATGAGAGTTGCCATGGTCATGGTGTCTCTTCACAGCAATTGAAACCCTGACTAAAACACCCTCTTCTTCCAGGAGCCATTCCTATCGCAGCATAAATAATGGCTCCTCTAGCATCCTAGTAGTAAAAATCAAAAGCTTCTTATGAGGCTGTTTGTTATGACACCCCTTGATGCACCCTAATGGAGTATGAAGACAGGTGGGGATGGATGTAAATAAATAACCCAGTCCAAGGGTGTAATTGCTCTAGTTTCTCTTCTTTCACTATGACAAAACACCTTGACCAAAAGCAATGTGGTAAGGAAAGGGTTTAATTGGGTTACAATGCCAGGTTACAATCCATTTCCAGGGCAGGCAGAACACCAACTCTAGGTAGGAACACGGAAGCTTGCTCACAGGTTCATATTTCCTAGCTTTTTTTTTTTTTATTAACATGACTCAGGACTATCTCCCTAGGGATGGTGCTGCTAAGAGTGGGCTGGGCACTCCTATTGTCAATGAATAACCAAGACAATCACTCATAAATAGACCCACAGACTAATTTGATGTAAGCATTTCCTCAACTCTCAACTTGAGGCTTTCCTCTTAGGTGTCTATAGGTTGTATCTAGCTGACAATTAAAGCTAAGTAGGACATCAATTGTTTTATCTTAATCTCAGGACAGTTTTTATAGCATTTTGTGGAACTATTTCTTTTAATTTATTTTTATTTTGCATTTATTTATTTATTTATTGAGACAGGGTTTCTCTGAGTAGTCCTAGCGGTCCTGGAACTCACTCTGTAGACCAGGCTGGCCTTGAACTCAGAGATCTTCCTGCCTCTGCCTCCTGAGTGCTAGGATTAAAGATGTGTGCCACTACCACCTGGCTATGGAACTGATTCTTAGTATCGTTCAGGCAGCGTTGTGTAAATGTTGATTTCTTTAGCTCAGCTGTGAAAGGAATTGAAAATCATTAAGTCCAAGATTAGACTTTTGAAACTTGCTTGGAGAGTAGATACAAATATTCATGTCAACAGATGGAGACACTGGCTTTGAATTTTCATTATCAAGTGGAAATGAGGGTAGTCGAGAAAGATAGGTGTTCAAAGAGAGGGTCACTCTTTAGCCTGTGTTGTGAATTTACTCATCTCTACCGAGGAGGCCATTTAAGGTAATATTACTAGGCAAAACGCATGAGTCTTGTGATTATAATAACTTTTCAATATATAAAGGTAGTTAAGAATAAGAAAGGGACTAATATATGAAATTTGTCTTTGATGATAACAGCAGATGTTTAGAGTAGGGGCTGTTGACACAATTGATGTTGCTAAATTTTTTCTAGGTCAAATTAGCAATGTTATCAGTTTTATCCCTAAAAGAGAAGTGCATTTTCTTACCTGCATCTTTTTAGAATTATGTTAAGTTCCAACCAACCAACCAACCAACCAACCAACCAAATTATTAATTTCAACCATAGGCTGATGCTACATTATTTTTGAAAACCTAAAGTTGTGAAATGAAATCAGTTTCTGTCAGCGCTATTACTGTTGTGTTCCAGCTGTGGGCTATCAAGAACACATTGATTTGCTTCCCCATTGTTCTGGGTCCACCTGCTTGAATCCTTGAAACAAATGTTCGTCAGTACTGTACCTAAGAGTGTAAACATACGTGGAAGATACTATAAAAAAAGATCAAAGTGGAAGCCAAGGTATAAGAATATGTGAACATTTGGGTGACACTAAAGTCACAGCCCTGAAGTAATTGAGTCTTATATCCCAGATGGGGGGAAAGATTCTAGCATGCCATCAGTGTGCTAAATTGCTTGAGACCACACATTAGCAGAGGCAGAGGAGGAATTCAACCTCAGGCAACCTAGTACAGATAATCCACTCAAAACTTCTACTTTTGGGAAGCCAAAGTGATAAATCTAAAATTTATTTATATGATTATCTTCACATTCAAAGAAGTTTGATAAATGAAGAAAATTTTGAAACTCCAGAGCATAGGAAATAATGTAAGCAAAAATTCCTGAGCCAAGGGCTTTCATTAAATTAAAACATACTTTTAAAAGCAGTGGTAGCAGAGGGAGGGGCTTGGTCCTGCCTCCACTGAATATACCAGGCTTTGCTGATTCCCCATGGGAGGCCTTACCTTGTTGTAGGAGGGAATGGGGTGGGTGGTGGATTGGGAGGGAGGTTGGGAGGGGCAGGAGGAAGGAAGAGGGGGATCTGTGATTGGTATGTAAAATGAATAAAAAATTTCTTAATAAAAAAATCAGTGGTATATTTGGTTGGAGGCCTATTGAAAATCGAAAAAAAAAAAAAGCAGTGGTAGACTTGCATGGTTTAATAGAAAACATTTTATTTTTTTTATTCTTTTTCTTATGATACAGATTCTAGTGGGTAATGAAATGGTCTCTTACTGCTGCCTTGATCTGCATTTTCCCCCATGCCTAATGATAGTGAGCAATTCATGCTACATAGGGAAAACAGCTACAGTGTTATGATTTTGTCCTTGCATTCATAGAGCATTGGCATGGATTTCTTTTTTTTATTGATTTTTAAAGTTAGTACACAAAACAATAGGCTTCATTATTGCATTTTCATATATCTATCTGTCTATACTTTGTTCTTATTTAACCCCTCCCCCACTCCCCCTCCCCCACCCCCCCTTTTTACTGGTCTTCTTCCTACCCCCAGACAGTCCCTGTGTGGTGGATTGAAAGAAAATGCCCCCCCCCAAAGGGAGTGACACTTTTGAGAGTTGTGGCTTTGTTGGAGTAGGTGTGTTCTTGTTGGAGAAAATGTGTCACCATGGAGGCCAGCTTTGAGGAGACAATTTCCTGTTGCCTTCAAGATGTAGGACTCTCAGTTACTTCTCCAGCACCATATTTGCCTGCATTCCACCATGTCCCACCATGATGATAATGGACTGAATCTCTGAACTGTAAGCAAGCCACCCCAGTTAAATGTTTTCCTTTGTAAGAGTTGCCATGGTCATGGTGTCTCTTCACAGCAATAGAAACCCTACGACACCCTGCTTCTGCTTCTCTCTTACATGCAATTTTATTACCACCTTTCTCCCTGCCCTGTTCTCCTTTCTTTATAATCTCTTCCTCTCCTCATGTGGCCCCATATCATCACACACACATACACACACACACACACACACACACACACACACACACACAGGTCCTACAGATGATAGAAAACACATGGTGTTTGTCTTTCCAAATCTGGCTTCTTTCACATAACATCATAATTTCCATTTCCATCTATTTTCCTGAAAAATGTCATGTTTTTATTTTTCTTTATGGCTCAATATTTACACTGTGTGATGAATGTGCAAGCATCTCTGTAATATGTTGACTTAGAGTCCATCTAGCAGATACCTAGGAGTGGTATAGCTGGGTTGTATGGTGGTTCTATTTTTAATCTTCTTCAGAAACCTGCATAGTGTTTTCCCAGTGGCTGCAGCAATACACATTCTCACTACAGTGTATTCGTTTTCCCTTTTTCTACATTCTTACCAGCACTTCTTAGCATCAGTTTCAATGGCAGGAAATAACTTTGAATGGGTAACCTTAAAATTAAGGAAAACAATAACTCACAAAATTGTAAAATTTCACTGATATAAAATGTGTAGGGCAGATAGATACACACACACACACACACACACACACA
>CABHPQ010168444.1:20114-40591 GCA_902168405.1 Peromyscus aztecus | reverse complement strand
TTATGAGTTCTGGAGCTGCCAGGATTTAGAAAGAATTCTTGCAGTAATGGAGTGTTCTGTTCTAGAAACAGCACTCCAGAAAGCACAACATGTTCATGTTTCTTTCACGTAAAAAAAAATGGTGGTAATTGCACTTCCAAACACACGTCTTTGCCCTGCTCTGAGTGCATGATACTGTCTGTGTATCTGGTTTAGGAGGATATTGACACCGAAAGGCTTCCTGTTGTTGGGGACTATGGGGATCCAGCCCCTCGATAGTCCCCTCCCAGGGTCCGGGAAGAAACTACAACCAGCTGATAATTAATCTTTGATGAAATGAAATGAATCTATGTACAGGAAACTCCTTAGTTCATACACTTTATTATTCTGTGATAGTTCTCTCTCCACACAGCTTCTATTCTGCTCTCATGTCTAGCTCCTTTCTTGCCTGATTTCTCTCTGTTTGTCTACTGGTCCCTCTTAAGTTCTATCTTAATTCTCTCGTCTTAATTCTGCCTCATCTAGGTCCTTCTCACCTTGTTCTTACCCCGCTAGGGCTTTCCCATCTGGCTCTTCCTCGTCTTCCATCTCGTTCCTCTAGTACTCTCTTCTAGTCCTTCAATCTAGTTCTTCCCCATCACAGTTTGTTCCTCTCAAGTTCTTATCCATCTAGTTCTTCCATTCTCCTTTCTCTTCTCCGTCCTGTGCCCTGGGAGTCCCAGTATATAAAGGGAGGGTCTGAGCTAAATTGTGTAAAGCTATTACTTAACGTCCACCTCTCCTAGGCGGTGTCTCCTTGCGGAATTTACCGTAAGTCAGGAGACTTGCATGCGGTCTGCTATCACTGTTAGTCCTTGAAAGCTGGGCGCCCACCTGGGTGGTGTTTCCTGTAGTCCTTGAAAGTGGCTAGGGGAGATAATCTGATTCCAGAGAAAGCCTTTCCTGAGGCTGTTCTCCAAGTACCTGGAATGTGTATGTTCAGAGAGTGATCAGTCTACACTGTTAGTCCTTCTTAGGGGAAAGTCAATAGGAAAAACTATAAAGGCACACATGATTTCCATAACAGAATACAGCTGATATATAACAAGCCAAGTAACACCAAAAACTCCTTGGGATTTGGCTTCCTCTGGAAGAATTCCCTGATCCCTCCAGGTAGTGACTTTGCCATAACCAGCTGAGTTCTTATGATATATTCCTGTGGCCTGCAACATCCTGTAATTTACCAGTAACACCCAAAATAAAGATTTACCTCTACCATAAATGAATATTTTGTTTCCATATAAAAATTGGATATATTACTATGAAGGAGTGATTTGACAATTATAAATCCAAGAATATTTCCTGCTTTTTTCCTAAAATTTGAAAAGAAAAAAAAAAAAAACTCCATGAAGTCACTATAGTATTGATAACCAAAAAGTGGCATCATATATATGACGTGTGCACATGTGTATACACATAACAATAACAACTAAAGAAAAAGAGGTAATGATTTTGAGAAGGAGCGAGATAGAGTGTCTTAGGTTTCTCTTGCTATGATAAACATGAACAAAAACAACTTGGGAGGGAAAGGGTTTATTTCATCTGAAGGAAATCAAAGCAGGAACTGGAGGTGGGGACTGAAGGGGAAGTCACGGAGGAGTGTTGCTTACTGGCTTGCTCCTCATGGCTTACTCAGCCTGTTTTCTTAAAGAATTTAGGACTGCATATTCAGTGGCGGGGACCTCCCACATCAATCATTAATCAAGGAAATGCCATACAGATTTGCCTGTAGGCAATCTAACAGAAGCATTACTCAACTTTAGTTGCTCTTCCCTGATAACTCTGGCTTAGGTCTAGTTGACAAAAATCCAACCAGGACATGGGGGTAGAGAAGGGGGTGTGCGTGGGAGGGGTCAGAGGGAGGAAAGGGAAGGGGACAATTATGTAATTATATTTTATTTATTTATTTATTTATTTATTTATTTATTTATTTATTTATTTTGGTTTTTTTGAGACAGGGTTTCTCTGTGTAGCTTTGCGCCTTTCCTGGGACTCACTTGGTAGCCCAGGCTGGCCTCGAACTCACAGAGATCCGCCTGCCTCTGCCTCCTGAGTGCTGGGATTAAAGGCGTGCACCACCACCGCCCGGCTGTAATTATATTTTAATCACAGATAAATAATAACCCAAAACTACACTTCTCTGGCTGCCGATATAACTCAGGAATTCTACCAGCAAAGCGACGTGAGGGGCAAAGAAAAGGGTAAGGGAAACTATCTCTCAGTTTGCCGTAGTGTAAACAGCCCCCAAGCAGCGGCAATCATTGCTAGCTCCTCTCTCCAACCCTTTGGTTCCCCTCCTTAATTTCCCTTGATCCTTCCAGGCAGAACAGAAAGAGACTGAGATATATGGGCCAGCAGGCACCAGATTTCAAGCCAGGCTCTTTAGGGTCTGTAATCTCATTTAATTTGTGCCATAGCCCCATGAGGTTGGTAAATTTCCCGAGGTTGGCTCCCTTGCCTAAGGTCACTCAGTCAGAATGCAGCTCCCACTGTGGGGCTTCCTGCTGTTTCAAGACATAATACTGCCTCTAAAGGAGGGCTCCTCAAGCTGTGAGGCTTTGGGGGACCACAAGTGTCCTCTCCCTAAGATAGTCAGAGCTATTCATAGTCAGGCTAATCTTTAATATGCTTGGATTAGGAAAATCATGTTATTTCAGTGGTACAATTACCCACACTGATTTTTTCCTATTATTCACATATCCTGTAGGTTTTTCTCCTACATTTCTGGTTTGAAAGAATTTCTTCCTTTTAATAACTCCCAGCACAGTTTATTGCTTAATTTTTTCCTGTAATTGTTTTCCAGCTGTTGAAATTATCAAATTACTTTTGGAATGTGATGTGATTTTTTTTTTCTGAACTTGCTAAATGAAGCAATTACTTTGTATGTCTGTCGTTTTATTTAAACACTATACCTTAGCAACTCTGTCTTTCGGATGTTACCTATGTCTTAAGAGTTAAATGTGGCTATGCTAGGAGACAGTCATTTTTTCTTCCTTGACACATAGGGAAAAGGCACTTTTAAATAATATATTTTTCAGGAGTTCTTTGCCTGTAGTCATTCTACTAAATGGAAAATTACTAATTACTTTCCGTAGTTAGCCAATAAATATTTATTCATGGTCTAGTATATGCCTGGCATATTATCTGCTGACATTTTAGATGTTTTAAAAGACACAAAATAAGAAATACTAATGCTGGGGCTGGAGGGATGGCTCAGCAATTAGGAGCTTAGGCCACTTTTCCAGAGTGGGAGGTTCAATTCCCAGCAACTTAAAAGCATCCTTAATTCCAGTTCTTTGGCCTCTGTGGGCGGGCACCAGGCAGGCAAGTGGTGCACAAGTATGCATGCAGGCAAAACACTCATACAATTAAAATTAAAATGTTGAAAGCTTACTATGAAGTGTTATTGTGGAAAGAAGTGTAACATATGGAAAATCCAGGCTGCAGATGCCTAATTAAAAATTAGGAACTCAACAATTGAAAGCTTAGTAAGAACTGTGATTGTTGGAAAAGGCTTCCGTGGGATTGTGGAATTTGGCCTACTGAACTGACAAAACAGTAAAGATAAATGAGGACATGTTTATGGGGAAATTAATATTGAGAAAGGTAAATATTGAATTTTCTGTGTGAATTTGAAGACTCTGAGGCACTTACCCCTCCTGAAGGGAAAACAAGACACAGAAAATAAAGAATATAAGAACTTTAGCATGGCAGCCAAATAGCAAAACATCAAATATCCTGAAAGCAAATGTGAAGAGTTCATATTTGAAAGTGGCAGATGATAATAGTTGATCTGTTCTGGAAATTAAAAGATAAAAGAAATCTCTGAGTAATATGTAACATGAAAATACATGACAGTTAGATCAAAGAAGCGAGGGCCGTGTTGGAGATAAATGGATATAAAAGCTAGTTGGGAAGCAGGAAGGGCTTAGAGAAGGGATATGATAGTTGAAATGAATGAGATAAGGTAAATTCTTCCAAAAGGCATTGAAGAAAAAAGCGACTGAGACTTTCTTAGAGATTAGAGAATGGTTATATCTCTCCATAGGAACCCAGAAAAGAAGTACTCTGGTTGATAGAGAAGAACACAGATTCATTGGTGGTGAGATGACATATGTTGGAGTTGAAACAGAGTACATGCCAACCATTCACACTATAGTAAGACAGAGTGGGTAACTCAAAGAATACCATACAATTAGGACAATAGTGGAGATGGGGAGAAATGGTGTTAGAAAGATGCTAAGCATGTTAAAGGATAAAAGGATGGCATGAGGGGGTAGCTAATAGCAGCAGACTACACACATGTGGAAAAGTAAGTCTGGAGGGAGGTCAAGGCCATGAATTTAGCAGGAGCAGATCACTTGTATCCTTCAAAAATAATGCATATGGAGTAATATGCCCTGTGGTAGATGGTAAATGAGATTACAAGGAATTGGAGATGAAAATTGTAGCTCAAATATTTAAAGAGCTTGGTATCAAACCCAGAGAAGGAGATTTGCTAATAAGTAGAATAGATGGGCAAGAATAAAATAACGAGGTTACAACTGGCCTCTGAAATGGTGCCGTTGATCTTTGCCTCCTCTATTCATACCTCAAATATATGATTTTATTTCACATGGAGTAACATTGATTTGTGATATAAATATTACACTGAAAAACCATGGTGTGACTTAGGAGACTAGGTCATCAGAATATTGTGGCTTTGGCATGTCCTTTCACATGCTCATGGTAATATCTGATCAGATTACAAAGACAGCTGGCCCATCATTCCAGGGATCTGCATATCTAATTGTTTAAGTCCTATGGTGCTTGAATAAGAATGGCTCCATAGGCTCATATATTTGAATGCATAGTCACCAGGGAGTAGAACTTTTGAAATGATTAGGATTAGGGGGTGTGGCCTTGTTGGAGGAAATGTGTCACTAGGGGTGGTCTTTGAGGTTTCAAAAACTCAAGCCAGGCCCAGTTTCTCTTTTCTTGCTTCCAGTGGATCAGGATATAGAACTCTCAGCTACCTCTCCAGCACTATGTCTGCCTGCATGCCACCATGCTTCCTGCCATGGCTATAATGGACCAAACTTCTAAAACTGTAAGTCCTTGAGAGCTTGTTTGGAGGTTCTAGCAGGGGAAAGCTGCTACTCGTATACCCTTGACTGAAGATCAGTCCTCCTCTATTCGGGGAAGGTCGTCCTCTTCAACCAAGCGTGCAGCTTCAGGAGGGACGCACATGGAGCAGTGAGGGAAGCAGGGGACACCAGAAATCCAAAGTTACCTCCACAATAGACTACTGGCAATGGTTGAGAGAAAGCCTGAACTGACCTACTCTGGTGATAGGATGGCCAAACACCCTAACTGTTGTGCTAGAAATCTCATCCAATGATTGAGGGAAGTGGATGCAGAGATCCACGGCCAAACCCCAGGTGGAGCTCCAGGAGGAGTCCAGTTGGCGAGAAAGAGGAGGGATTGTATGAGCGAGAATTGTTGAGTCCATGATTAGAAAAAGCACAGGGACAAATAGCCAAACTAGTGGAAACACATGAACTATGAACTAATAGCTGAGGAATCCCCAACTGGATCAGGCCCTCTGGATAGGTGAGACAGTTGATTAGCTTGAACTGTTTGGGAGGCCCCCAGGCAGTGGGACCAGGACCTGTCCTTAGTGCATGAGCTGGCTTTTTGGAACCTGGGGCCTATGCAGGTTTACTCAGCCTGGGTGAAGGGAGGAGGGGACTGGACCTGCGTGGTCTGAATCTACCAGACTGAGCTGGCTCTCCAGGGGAGTCCTTGCCCTGGAGGAGATGGGAATTGGGGGGGGGCGTGGGAGGAGGGAGAACAGGGGAATCCGTGGCTGATATGTAAAATTAAATTAAATTATAAAATAAAATAAAAAAAGAGCCTTTAGGGGTTTTTCAAGTTGTGAACCACAGCAAAGTCTTTTGCCTGTTTTTAAATTTGGTTATTCATTTTTCTGCTGCTAAGTTATATGAGCTCCTGATTCATTTGTATATTAAACCCAAATATTAAACCCAAATATGTACTTTTCAAGTAAAAAAAAAATAAAACTGTAAGTCTGCCCCAATTAAATTCTTTCTATTATAAGAGTTGCCTTGGTCATGGTGTCTCTTCACAGCAACAGAATAGTGACTAAGACAACTCATGCCCCGATTTACTCCATGGTTTTACTATATTTCATCTCAGAATTAAGTAACAATTGTCCTTCTTTTTTGATTAGTTCCATGTATACTCTACTAATTTTTGTAGTTTACATTCAAAGTATATGTGATTTGATATACATAGGCATAGCTAAAATGATTATCATAATAAATTAAAACATATATATGTATATGTATA
The DNA here is from genome assembly GCA_902168405.1 of Peromyscus aztecus. Taxonomy (NCBI): domain Eukaryota; kingdom Metazoa; phylum Chordata; class Mammalia; order Rodentia; family Cricetidae; genus Peromyscus; species Peromyscus aztecus. Next base: position 34,222 of record CABHPQ010168444.1, on the reverse strand, counting down.
TATATATATATATATAATTTAATTACCTTTTTCTTTCCTGATAACAACATTTGAATGCAGCTCTTTACAAGCTTTCAGTATTTAACTACACTAATTGTAGTCTCCAGGTTGTACATTTGGTTTCTACATCTTACCCAACTGCAGCATCCAACTGCAACTTTGTGCTGGTTGACCAGTAACTCCCTTTATCCCCTAAACAAGAGCTCTGGTAAGCACAACCCTACTGTTCGTTACTGAATATTTAATTTTCTCAGATTTCACATATCCTGCTGAATTTTTCTTTCTTTTTGATGCTTCACATAGCATAGGATCCTCAAAGTGTATCTGTGTTGTTACAAATGATGAGGTTGCCTTCATTTCATGAATAAATAATGTTTATTTTATGTATGTTTCTATGGGTTTGTATATATATTATTAAGTGAATATGTGTAAATATATGTCCATATAAATATTGGTGCCACAATTTTTTAACCATTCATCAATTGGTGGACATAGGTTATTTTCACATCTTAACCATTATGAATGATGCTGTAGTGAATATTAGTGTATATATTTCTCTAAAAACTATTGATTTAATTCACTTATATATCCAGAGAAGGGATTGCTTAATCACAAAATAATTTTATTTTCATTTTTTTGAGAACCCTCCATAATGTTTAATGGCTGTGTACCCACAGCATTATACAATCAGCATTTGGGGATTCTTTGGCTCTGTATCATTCTAATGCTTGCTATTTTGCCTGTTTGATAAAAGAGGTTCCAGTAGGTCTGGAATAATATCTCTATGGTGGTGTGATTTGCATTTCCAAGGTAATTAGTGACAATTTTTTTCCATATAAATGCTGGTTCTTTTTCTGCTGTTTTTGGAAAAATACCTGTTCAGGTTCTGTGCCCTTTGTAATTGGTTTATGAGTATCTGCAGCATCAGCAGCATCAGCAGCATCAGCAGCATCAGCAGCATCAGCAGCATCTGCAGCATCAGCAGCATCTGCAGCATCTGCAGCATCAGCAGCATCAGCAGCATCTGCAGTATCTGCAGCATCAGCAGCATCAGCAGCATCAGCAGCATCTGCAGCATCAGCAGCATCTGCAGCATCAACAGCATCACCTTCATTATTGTTATGCTGTTGTCATCCGACTTAATTTTGCCTCACTTTTTCTAATATATGATTTGCAGATTTTCTGTCCCATTCCCTGCACTGTCTTTATATTTTGTTGATCATGTCCTTTGCTGTGGAGAATATTTTATATTTACTGCAGCAGTGCTTGTTTATTTTGTCCCTGGTCCTTGGGCTTCTGGTATGCCAGTCAGAAAATCCTTGTCAGGAACAAGTCAAGGATCCTCTCCATTCTTTTGTTCTAGGAGTTGACTTATCATTAAGTCTTTAATCTACTTTCAATTGAATTTTTGTTTAAATAATTTTCTTTACATTGTAAATATAGAATATAAAAATTATTACAAATATTATTTATGTTTTGAAAATACAGTTGATAACAACATTTGAAAAATAATCACTACTTATAATGCAATGATTAAGTAAAGTTGCCCAGGCAACAGACAAGAGTATTTTTTTTTAATTTTTGAGATAATATAATTACAACATCTCTCCATTCCCTTTTTCCTTTTCTTCCTCCAAATCCTCACCAATCAACTTCGTAACACTCTCCTTCAAATCCATGGCCTCTTTTTTCACTATTTTTTATTGCATATATATGTATCTGTATATACATACGTATTTCTAATGTAACCTACTAAGTCCATATAATGTTACTCATATGTGTATTTTTGGTGCTGATCACTTGGCACTGGACACCAAACTGGTGTGCTCTTCCCTGGGGAAGACCACCTGTCTAGTTCCCAGCTTTCTTTAGTTGCTCATAGCTCATTAACATTTAAAGAGTCTCCTTGTCACATTATGTTCACTTTTAAAATTTGGTTATGACTTTGCCATTGAGTTTCTTTTCTTCTTCCAGTTTTTGTGGATGGTTCAACAGAGTGGACTCTGAGCTTTAATTTGGGATGAAGAACCTAGAAGACAGGAAAGAGTCGTAAAACTAGAGGGATTGTCAATCTTGGAAGAAGTTTTGGAGGACACTTGGCAAGAAGGGAGATATAGCTGTCTTTGTAAGTAGAATATTTCTTAGGAGTTGGAATAAATGAGCACACCTGTGTTTAGAAAGATGTTTTCCCCTAAGTTCTGCGTCCTCTCCTGTCTCTTCCTGTCTTCTCCTTCCCGTTTCCTGCCTGTGAAAGGATCTTATTCTTTCTGTTAAGAAGCTCCAGAGTTTTATTGAATGTATCTGGAAACAAATTTAATATTTTCTAAGGGTACTTTTAGAGATTTCAAAATTTCCTTTCAGATTCTCAAACTCTTCCCTCCCCTCTCCCATCTATATAAGTGCATGCACTTCTGCGCTATAGAGACCAGAGGAGGACCTGGGTTTTCTGCTGCCTTTGTTCTTTCTCTTGTTCCCTGGGACACAGTCTCTCATTGAACCTGGAGCTAAACTGCTGACCGGCAAACCCCAGTAATCCTCCTGTCTCCACTCCTAAAGCTCTGGTTTTACAGATATGTAGCATGCATTCTTTAATCTACTGGCCTATCTGCCCCACCTTCAATAACAATAATAATAAATTCTTCCTCCTCCTTCTCCTTCTTGGTATGTGAGACAGTCTCACTATGTAGCCTGTATGGCTGGCCTACCATTTCACATGAGTTTTGGAATTACTGGTGAGCACCACTGCATCCAGATTTTAGAGTGGGTTCTAGAGATGGATCTTGGTAGTTAGATTTTGCAGCTACCATTTTTACCCTTTAAACCCCAGTCCCTCAAAGTCTTAATCACATTTTTTAATTGTTGTTGCTGTGATATAATTCACCCCCCATGCCCCCATCATGTAAGGTTAATCCGTGCTCATGCTCTGGATTTCAGACTGTGTTTTATAGGGCACTACTCTGTGGTAATATTTTAATTGTGTTGAAATGTGATTTTATTTGTATGTTAATAAATAAAGTTTGCCTGGAGATCAGAGGTCATAGCAAGCCAGGAACAGAAGTCAGGAGGTGGTAGCCCATGCCCTTAATCTGATCACATGGCAGGCAGAGTCTCTGTGTGGTCAAGGACACAGTCAAGCGTGGTAACTTGAGCCTTTAATCCCACTACCAACCATAGAGACCTGGAAGTCTGTATAGACAGGCAGTAACAAGGAAGTGAGGTGGCTGGGCTTAGAGCCAATGAGAAGGCAGAACAGGAAAGCAATAAAAGCACAGGTTAGGCAGGAAGAAGCTCTCTCGTGTGAGAAGCTACGGCATGGTGGTAAGCTAAAGGTTAGTCAGTGGCTCTTCACTATTTCTCTGATCTCTTTGGCTATTACCCCTGTATTTGGCTCTGTGTTTCTTATTTACTAAGACTGTTTAGAATTTCATCTACACTACTCAACACAGTACATCTAGTGATGCTCTTGTTTCCCTGAATTATATTTGACCTTGTTAGTTTGTTTTGTATTCTGAGTGGGTTTTTTCCTTATGAATAATTTTCTAACAGTATGAGTTGTTATTTGGAATGTCTTGACCCAACATAGTATGGGGATCTTCCAGATATTGTCACATTCTGCTCAGGAGTACCAGAATTTTAATTAATGCCAATATAAATTCATAAGAAAAGACTAAAACATTGGGGAGATGTATTTGCCAGATGAAAAAAATTTCAAAATCCCAGCTTTCATCTTGAAGCTCTACTTTTATCCGTTGTACAAATCTAGGCAGTCCCTTCTCTTGAAGTGGCAGGCTGACTGTGTCAGTCATTAGGATGTTTCCCACAGTATACCAAACCTGGAATGAATCTTGTTTGCTTGTTTGTCACTCTTTCAGGTGAAAATATTATTCACGTTCAAAATTGCATTCATGTCTCTTCTGGTAAGAATTCTGTTTTGGTAAATGGCAAAGCACTGTTGGGTCTGTTTAGTCATATAGAATCCTTAAAGTGTTCCTAACACATTCAAACTTAATATTAACAATTCCCACTGCTTCATCAAGAACATCTGGAATGAAGTTTTTCTTTACTTTTGTTTTTCTGTACTCTATGTGGTCATGTAAGGAATGGTTAATGGTCCCCATCTGCTATGCTTAACATGTCAGCAATTGTACTCACAAATGCTCTTGAATCAATCGTTCAGTGTCAAGCTAGTGAGAGAATGCAAAGAACACGTTTTAAAAAATGTGATTTGGGACTAGGGAGCAGGCTCCGTCATTGACGTGCTGCCGTGCAAGCGTGAGGACCTGAGTTCAGGTCCCCAGAGCCCATATGAAGACACAAAGCTATACACAGTCAAGCATATAACACAGTGTCTGGTGGCGGAGGTAGTGGGGTGGAGAGACATGGATTCCTGAAACTCATTAGCCCTTGGTTTCGTTGACTCACTGAGCTTCAGGTTCGTTAGGAGATCGTGGTTCAGACACGCAGCATCATTCTCTGACTTCCATAAGCTTGCACATACACATACAGCCACATTCACACTATACACACCCATACTAACAATAACATATACTACATATGTCCGCCTCACATTGCCCCCCCTCACACCACCAAGCAACATCAGCAACAACAACCACAACAACCACAGCAACAAACAAGTTCTGAATTTACAAATCTTCAAAAGATTTGGATCCTTGAATACTTCTATGTTGAGATATTTTAAATTAGTCTCTCTGTATAGAGTCCAGTTCTTTAGAGTCAGGTTTTTGATGTCTGTCTGTCTCATAAAAACACCCCAGTCTGCATTGTCAGTAGTGTTAATGATCTGGCATTTCTTTAAAGGGTGCTCTACTGTAGGTTCTCAGATGTTCTTTCAAGCCTTTGATGCCCACTCAGTTTTGACGTTGATGTTTTCACATTATTTTTAGAAAATGTCAAATGAAAGATTTCAGATGATAAGCAGGATGCATGCTCTTTCCTCAAATCACTCCAGTGTTTATTAGCAAAGTTGTTGAGGAGTTTCAATTGCCTGGTTCTAACACTCAGACTAGAAACTTGAAATTCTAGAATGTGTGTGTACATATATATATAATACACATACATATATATATATATGCAAATACATACATACACAGACTAGAAACGTGAAGGTCTAGTATATATGCAGGCAGTGGTGGTCATTGACATGATACTGAATCATATATGCAATAGTACGGCATGTCTTTCCCTCTGTTCTGGTTGCTCCTGTGTCCCTGAGGAGCCTCTTACAGATTGCTTCATAAGGTTGTATATAAACCCTAAGTATCATAACTGGACAATTTCTCTTTCATTACACCTTCTAGTTTGGGTTCTGTTGTGTGTTTAATCTACCACGTTCTTTCATAGAAAGAATTCGTATTGTATATATGTTAATATTTTCTTCATGGGTGTGGTGTATATGTGGATATATGTTTGTACTTACATGTAGATGTTGTGTGTGAACATGCCTGTGGAGGAAAGAGGTCAACATTGGGTGCTGCTCACTTAATTTTTTGAGATAAGTTCTCTTCCTGAACCCAGAGCTCAGTGATCCAGTGAGAATAGCTTGCCACCTAATTCTAGGAACCCCACTATATCTACCTTCCTAGAGCTAGGACTTCAGCATGTACCACCATGCTCAGGTTTTTAAGTGGTGCTGAAGGTCTGAATTTAATTCCTCATGCTGTGAAGCAAGTACTTTTGTGACTGAGCTACCGTCCCAGCCTTATATGTTAATATTATAAATTAGTAAATAGGTCTAATGCTGTATCAGTGGAACTGCAATCATTTCCTGTTAGTGATTCTTTAACTGGCTGTGAGCAAGTCTGTTATTATACACATAATATAATAATATTAATAATAATAGTAAACATTATTATTATTATTATTATTATTATTATTATTATAAAGATGGGAGGAAGCTTTGAGAGATGAGGGGTGTGTTCATGACCTTGGTGGTGTGATAGCTTCACAGGTGCATATTTATCCTTAAAATCATTGATATGTGTATACACCAAATGTCTTCAGATTTTACAAGTCACTTATGGCTAAATAAAACAGTTTGAAAACTAAGTAATCTTGGAATAATTTGCTAGGGAAAGGTCAATTTATAAATAAAATTGCATCAATGCTTATATCATTGTGAAAACAAATTGTAAATGAATAAAAAATGTAAAAAGGAAAGTACAAGTACTAAAAAAAAAGCTGAATGTGTCACACCTGTGTGCAGAGGAAACTAGCCATAAATGAAATAAGGAGGCATTTGGGACAGTATTTTGATTTGGGAAAAGGTCCTGTTGCATAGCCTTAGCTGGTCTGGAACTCAATCTGCAGACCATACGGCTTCAAACCCCACCTCCTGAGCAATGGATGCACAGGCATGTGCTGTCACATGCTGCTGTGACTAATACATTTGACCACTGTAACTTGTTGAATGGTGAAAGAAGCACAAAGTCAAGCCAAATGATAAGACAGAAAAATAGGTATAATTCATTTTAGAAATGGTTATATGATACAGTAATACTAAAAATAGCAAAGAGAAATTAAAACTTTAGGGAACTGTGAGCAAGCCACAGAGAAGAAGAGCAAATGACCTGAACTATATGAAAAGTTTCTCAATTTTGTTCTCAATAAGTAAAATGTAAATTGATGCTACACTGAGATCTCATTTCTGTTAGATTGGCAAGAGTTCTGATTCAACAGCATACTCTTTGGTCAAGCCTGAGGGGAAACAGGTGCAATCATATGTTACTGGTGGGAATACACAATGAGGAAAATGTTATGAAGGGATGCTTTACACATTCTAGAAAATTATGCATGTCTGTCTTTATTGTTTTGACCCAGGAATTCCCTTGACAGAAGTCTGTTTCAAGTGATTTTAGGAAAAATATAAAAAAAACTATTTATATAGGATTATTCATTGCAGGGTAGTTGGATTTGGGACTATGTAAAGACCTTCATATTTACAAAATCAAATTTTGTTCTATGAAAGAATGAGGAAATTATATATTGCCACAGTGTCAAATCATCAAGCATGGAAAATGTTCCAGAATGCCACTGTTTTTAAATACCTAATTACATATGAATATATTTATATGATAATAGGGTGAATACATGAGATTATTCATGAGAATGTAATTAATACATAGGGGACATATAAGTAAAAGTCAAATTGCCATGAATACACTAAATTTTGAGAGTTTGATTTTGAACTATGAAATGTATTTTTATATTTATTTAAAAGTTAGTACAACAAACACAAAGTTAGGAATTAACATACATAAATGTAGATGGAGAATTTAGCTTTAATTTACCTCTGTTATATATGATACATGGTGACTTTAAATTACAGTAAATCTGCCCTAAACCCCTAGTGAGTTATTCTTTAAAGATAAAATCATATACTTAAATTTTCAAAATAATACCATAATTGTATTGGTGTTGCTATTCTCAGTAGAAGCATAAAAGAGCTAAGATTTATCTTGATGTCATTGGGGGCCAAATTTTATCTCAGCATGGCAAAAGAGATGAAAAGAACTTAAATTTGAAAAGAAATTATTGATACAGACTCCTGCCTTATTATGTGTTTTCTTTCTTAGGAAATACATTTCCCATGAACCTCACCCTTTTCAACACTGTAACATTATGGTTGGAAATCACTGAGCAAGAAAAGGAGAAAGATAGATAGGTGTAGCCAGTTTTCCTGTGTCCCGCAGCCACTTGTTCCCAAGTAAACACACAGAGGCTTATATTAATTACACACTGCTTGGCCTATGGCTCAGGCTTATCACTAACTAGCTCTTACAACTCAATTTAACCCATTTCTATTAATCTATGTGTTGCCACCTGGCTTCATGGCATTACCTGTGTTCCATCACATCTCGCTCCTCAGGCAGTGCTCAGCGTCTCATCCAACTCTACTTTCCTTCTGCCTGTATCTTTGCTTGGATTTCCCACCTGGCTCTATTCTGCCTTGCCATAGGCCATAGCAGCTTCTTATTAACCAATGGTAGCAACATATATTCACAGCATACAGAAAGATCATTCCACAGCACTTCCTCTTTTCTGTCTAATCAAAAAGGAAGGTTTTCATTTGAATATAGTAAAATTACATATAATAAAACAGTTATCAAGCAAGAATTACAGTTACAGTACCTAGTCTATTTGTATTTGGCAAAATTAAAGAAAATACTCTATCATCTATCTTATTTTTGGGAGTCTACAGTTTTATATCTAATTTATCTTTTATCATAACTAAGGAAAACTATAATTATAACTATCTAATCTTCAACTCCATCAAAGACCCCGGAAGGATATAATATTGCCTAAGTAATCAGGAAGTGCATTGTAAGCAACTTCCAAAAGATGCAAGAAATGATAGAGACAGTTTTTTTTGGGACAGTTATCCAATGTTTTTTTTTTTTTTTTGTAATTGTGGGGCATCCATCTTCAGTCTGTAGGCCTAGAGTATCTGGCAGATTTTTCAGTGAAGCAGGAAATTTGAAGGACTGTTCTGCCTAATGGAAAAGGTCATCAGTCACTTTTCTCTCTGTCCTGCAGAATGTCTGGCAGTTTCTTCTGTGAAACAGGAACCTGAAGGACTATCTCACCTTGTTTTGGCAAGGTTCAGTGATCATCTTCCTATGGGTCCTGCATGTCCAGTTTATACAACATATTGTAAAGCAGTCCAGGCAAGAGCAGTTTCTTCCCCAAATGGCTAGCCTTTTCCACATTGTAAGCAAACTCCATAATGAGATTCTTCGATGCTCATCATCCTTTTTGAAGTAATTGGTGCTGCCAGGAGCAGATGTGTCTCACTGTCCAGAAAAGTTATTAAAACATTTAAAATGCCATATTCTGTAGGTCTTTGAATTATTTGAAGATTAACTACCTAATTAAAATATATCTTTGTATACCTAGAAAGTTTAACTAACATGACTATAAGTTTATCATAGATGACTAATTATTAATCTGTATTTCTCAATTTTACATTATATTTTTAAGTGAGTTGCATAAACATAATACTTTAAATAAGAATAGAAATATACATACAGTATAACAAAATTGACCTTGAATTTGTATGCTTAAACCAAATCCATATCAATGTAAAGTATTTTGAGATTAATGGTTGTTTTTTGGATCAAAGTTGATTCAATAATCTATCTTTTTTTCTCATCATTTCCATATCATATCCCCATTTCTTTTCTTTCAGAAGGAGATATTTGAACTTAACTCTTTTGTTTAGCTTTTTTCCTGACCATTATCCATAACAACTTGTAACTACTACATAAACAAAGACAAACACCCATAATCCATTTTTTTTGGGATATGGGTGTAGTTCTCTAGACTACTTCTTGCTGATTAGGGATGTTGGTAATCATACAGGGACCCAAAGAAAATTTAGGATTATGGTCAAGTCCTGACTGGAGTAGTCTGTGAGGCTGGATCATCTCAGCCAGCAGCTTTGAAGCTGTTCTGGATGGAGAACTTGGAAGAAACTGCAACAGAGGTGCTCTTAAACATTGGATCATCTGGGCTGTCTGTTCCCATCAGAGATTTTTCAGAGGGTCTTCCTCAATCAAACCTTATTTTCTTTAATCCGGAATGAATCCACAGCCTCTCATTTTCTGTGAAAATAAAAAAACCTCTCCTCCAAAGTGACATAACTTTTTACTTAAATTTTGAAGTCAAAATATTTTCAAAATATATAGGTTGGTTCTAGGTCTATGGAAAACAGCCAGACTTAAGTGGCTATGCAGTATAGAGCTATACTATTGCAACATCACCCCAAACAGCCAGAACAACAATACATGCAGATATCACTGTTAATTGTCCTTTGGTTCATTGTATTGTCACTTGCATATCATCACCTTGTAAAATTGTCTACTTCATTCTGATGAATAACACTTAGAAAATTCTATGTAAGGACAACAACAGGGAGTAGACCACAATCTAGGAAAGTCTGACAAATTCCTGAAAACTGTTCTTCCACCCATCTCCCCTTACATGGTGTTTTTGTTAGAGTCTCTACTGCTGTGATGGAACAACATGACCAAAAGCAACCTGGGGAGGAAAGGGTTTATATTGCTTACATATCCTGAATCACAGTCCATTTAGTGAAGCCAAAGCAGGAATTCAAACCTACAGGAACCTGAAGGCAGGAGTGATGCAGAGGCCATGGAGGAGTGCTGCTTACTGTCTTGCTTTTCATGGCGTGCTCTATTTGCATCCTTATAGAACCTAGGACTACCAGCCCACGATGTCTCCAATCACAATGGGCTGGTCACTTCCATATAAATCACTAGTGAAGAAAATGTCCAACAGGCTGCCCTACAGCCAGATCTTATGGAGCCATTTTCTAAATTGAGGTTCCATCCTCTCAAATGACTCCAGCTTGTGTCAAAACTCATAGGTACACATGTGAGTACTCCTTCCTTTCATTAAGGTTTGCCCATGAAATGTACCATACAAAAACCTAGCAATGAGACTGTTTCTTCAAAGGCCCACACTCAGCCGTTTGGTGTGGACTACTATTCTTTTCTTGATAAACTCTATTTTCTTCATTAGAAAGAAAAGGGAGAAAATAAATGAAGAAATAAGACAACATTTTCCTGTGTTATCTACCCAAAAGACTTAAATCAAAATACCTTGGAAAGATGAAAAAAATAGAATAAGAAAGCTAGCAAGGGTTTCAGTGGCAATGTCGGAAATTCAGAACTGAATTGAAGAGGCTCTTGGTTGAAAATGAGAAGGTTTTAGACAGCCAGTGAGAAAACTAAGTAATAAGTTGATATGAATTAATGTGTTCAGGGTATTCTGACAAGTTCTGCCAATACAGAGTTCAGTCCATTTACATTTATATGGGTTTTGATATACTTTGACTTGTTTTTACTATATAACTTTTTGTTTCTATCTCTTTGTTTTGTGTTTTTGATTTTTTTTCTCAGGGGTAGTTTCAAGACAAGGTTTCTCTGTGTAGCTTTGGAGCCTGTCCTGGAACTTGCTCTGTAGGCCAAGCTGGCCTGGAACTCATAGAGATTTGCTTGACTTGCCTTTGCCTCCAGTGCTGAGATTAAAGGTGTGTGCCACCACCACCCTGGCTATCTCTTTGTTTTTATTTGTAATTTTTCTTGTTGCTGTTTTCCCCCAACACTGATTTTTGCATATCCCCCCTTTTTTAGTAGTCCCTACTGGATTTTTTTTGAATAAACTCATTCTACATTCCAAATGATTTACTTTCATGGTTTTCCATGTATATTTAATTTTATAAAATATTAAGATTATTAAAGAGAGACAGAAAGGATCTAGATTCAGATGGGAGGGGTTGTGGGGAGGATCTCAGAGTAATTAAGGGAGTGGAAACCATAGTCAGCATATAGAGTATGAAAAAATTTATTTTTAATAAAAGAAAAATTGCACAAAACTTCAACTAATAACCCTGTGAAATGTGTCTTCTAAAGTTTTCATAGTTTTCTTTCTTTATCTCGTGTTTCATTTGAGTGTGCTGATTTTGTGTACCATTCAGCTTACCAATTCTATTTTTTTTACTGTGTCTTTCCTATACTTCTGAACACTGATTGCATAATTTGTTTTAAATTTTTAAAAATGTATCCCTAATAGTTTCTTAAATTTAGCTTATCTTCATCATTGTCCAATTTGATTCTTTTTTTTTAATTAAGAAAATTGTTTCATTTATTTTACACACCAATCAAAGATCCCCTTCTTCCCTCCTCCCATGCCCCCAGCCTCCCCCTCCCAACCCACCCCCACCTCCTCCAACAAGAAGGCAAGGCCTCCCATGGGGAGGCACATCCAGTAGAGACAAGTCCAAACCCTTCCCCAGGCCTCAAGGCTGCAGGAGCTTTTCTCCATTGACTGATGGAAGCAGATGCAGAGATCCACACCAAACACCAGGCCGAGCTCTGGAGTCCAGTCAAAGAGAGTAAAGAGGGATTCTATGAGCAAGTGCATCAGGATCATGATGGGGAAACCTGTAGAGACAACCAAACCAAATTAATGGGAACTCATGAAAGTTGGATCAATGGTTGTGGAGCTTGCATGGGACTATACTAGGCCCTCTGCATGGTGGTACAATTGTATAATTTGATCTGCTTGGGGGGCCTCCTGACAGTAGGATCAGAATCCATTCCTGGTACATGAGCGGGCTTTTTGGAGCCCACTACCTATGATGGGACCAATTTGATTCTTGAGAGCTTGTTTGAAGGATTAAGCAGGGGAGTTTGGGGAAGGCTGTCCTCTTCCACCAAGTGCACAACCTTGGGAAGGATGCACATGGAGTGGTGAAAGGGGAAGGGGACACCTGCCTCGCCAGCCAGATGAGCCAAATCAACCCTGGTCTTGGCTGGATCACCCTCGATCTGCGCAATTTGACTCTTTTAACATTAGTATACACAGTTGTAAGTGCTGAGATTGATAATTTCAAATTTTTGACTCTTAATGGTATTACTTTAATATTAATCTCTTATTTCTTGCTTTGAAGGGATTTGACTCAAAACAGTCTACTTTCTTATTGGTATAGCAACCATTGTGAATTTTGGACATTAGAACACATTATTCCAACCTTTCTTCATCATTAACTTACTATTTAGTGAATATTCATTGTGCTCTCTTTAAACATAAAATAGACCAATATTTATCATGATAAATATAAATTTTTCTGGACAATTTATTTTTAATATTTAATTTTCTCATTCTTCTTTCTTAGACTTTTCCTTATTTGGACTGTAACTGGTTGAAATATGAAAACTATTTAAAAGATTTTGAAGGACTTAGAGGTTAGAGAGATGGGTCTGTGGTTAAGAGCACATAATGTTCTGTAGAGAACCAGAGTTCTGGTCCCAGCACACATGTCTGCAGCTGAACACCCTCTTCCGAACTCAGTGGGCACCTATACCCATTTGCACACACACACACACACACACACACACACACACACACACACACACACTTACACATAATTTAAAAAATAATAAACCCAAAGTATTTTAAAAGATGTTGGGATCCAAGGGAGGCTATAAATCTTTTAAACATGAATGGAAATATCTGAGGAAGCTGTGCCTTGTTCTGCTTCTCTGATCTTCCAGCATTCACCCCAGTACCTGGCCCCAGGTTTCTTTTATTAATAAGACCTTCTAAGATTTGTGCTACATCTGGCACCCAACATTCTTGGTATAAATTCTTGAAAAAGCCACTTGCCTGTGGCCTTGTGGGCCCCAGCTCAGACCCGAACTACACGTTACCGGTTGTGGTGATGCATACTGGTTGGATTTACTGAAGGAGGCAGAGGCAGGAGGATCCCGAGTTTGAAGCCTGCCTAGGAGGCTTGCTAAGGAGAAGCTTCGGCCAGGGCCGAGCCACAAACGGTGGTGGTGGGACCATGGAGGCAGCGGCCGTGTTGTTGATGCTGCTACCTGGGACAAAGGGTTTACTGCTGCTTGTTCAGAGAAGAATTGCCAGGATCATCGTGTTACAAGAAAGCATCAGCAAAGGTCAGTTTGGAAAAGTTTAGCAAGACAAATGGTGGGGAGAAATTGCTTTGAAGATTTTCTCTTCAAGGGAAGAACACTCATGGTTCTGAGAGATAGACATTTATCAGACTGTGATTGCTCCAAACCACAGAGGAGGCACAAAAAACAAAACAAAACAAAAACAAAAAAAAACCCAAACAACAACAACAAAACTAAAGGGAACCATGACCACGCCTAACAGCAACTTTGAAATCTTCAAAAAGGTGATGGGATCCCACAATGATGATTCCATGGACTATGGTAAAGCCATTAAGCTGATTTAACACCAAGGAAAGATCGGCTTTGAACTACAAACTGTTCAGGACAATTTCGAGATGGCTAGCTGAGATGATCCAGCCTGACAGACTACTCGAGCAAGGACTTGTGACAAGCCCTGAACTTTCCTATTATGCAGAGACTGGACAAATGATACAGGACTTGACAACTAACACAAAAATTTTCTTTTCAGGATTCCCTAAAGATGCCTTCACCCCCAGAAAGCAGGAAGTAATTATAAGAAAATGACGCCCACATTCCCAAGAGGTGGGGTGGATGGTTTTTTTGGTCATTTAATGAGTTATGGATATT
>CABHPQ010168444.1:0-20014 GCA_902168405.1 Peromyscus aztecus | reverse complement strand
AGAGAATATAGATATGAGGTAGATCATTGAATCTACTCAGGAAAAAAGATAAAGAAATAATAGGATAAATAGGTAGATCATTGAATCTACTCTAAAAAGAAAAAGGGAAGATATAAAAATGACAAAAGGTAGATTAGTGAATCTATTATGAAAAGAAAAAAGAGAGTATATGGATATGATAAGATAAAAAGGTCAATTATTGAATCTACTTTTAAAAAAGGAACTACTTGTTTTAAATAGGATAAGTAATGAAACTTTTTGTATGAGTTTATCAAATGTTACTGGACTGGACATTGTTAATATATATAATGGAGTTTTTTTTGTCTGAATCTGTCAAATGTTAATGGACTAGACATTGTTAATGTAATTCTTGACTGTATATATTGTATATACTTATTGGATATAGTTTTTCTTGTATTAGTTATGTGTTTTTTAAATTTTAGGCAAAAAAGAGTAAATGTGGTGATATTGTGTTCCCCAAAATATTGTATACCCTAATAAACTTATCTGGGGTCAGAGAACAGAACAGCCAATAGATACAGAGGCCAGAAAATGGTGGCACACACGCCTTTAATCCTAGCATTCCAGAGGCAGAGATCTGCCTGGATCTCTGTGAGTTCAAGGCCACACTGGAAACAGCCAGGCGTGGTAACAAGAGCCTTTAATCCCAGGAAGTGATAGCAGAAAGCAGAAAGGTATTTAAGGCATGAGGACCAGGAACTAGAGCCTGGTTAATCTTTCAGGCTTTTGAGCAGCAGTTCAGCTGTGATGAGGACACAGAAGCTTCCAGTCTGAGGAAACAGGATCAGCTGAGGAATTGGCAAGGTGAGGAAGCTGTGGCTTGTTCTGCTTCTCTGATCTTCTAGCATTCACCCCAATACCTGACTCCAGGTTTGATTTTATTAATAAGACCTTTTAAGATTCATGCTACAAATATCTCTAGCATAATTGGTAAGTAAACAGTCAAATCTTCCCCCATTAGGCCTGTAGAAAACAGGAAAATTGTGTGCTTGATATAGGATTTTTGCTTCATATTAGGGGACTCTTCCCATAAACTTCATTTCAGTGAGGAAATCATGGTCTGTAGTTTGAACTAGTAATTTACAGATTAATAGACAAGAAGATTTGTTGAAATAAACAGTAAAGGGAAAAGTCATTTTATAATGTATTATAGAACAGTCTAACAAAAATTGTTTTCCCAACTCCATACATAAGTCAGTGCCTTATCATTTTTGTGTAGTCATGCTTAACATTTTTCATTTTGGAATTACGAGTAAAATCTTTGTAATGCAGGCTTTGGAATACATCTTTTATGCTATATCTAATAAGCATTTCAAAAATGTCATTCTCCTATTTTCCCCTCATTTTTATTCTGATTCTCTCTGTTAGAAACTCCTGGTCCAGTGACTTACTTCTTGTCTGATGAATGGATCCTAAGCAACCCTGTGCAGGTGGCTCTCTCCCAGATGAGACACAGAGCACCACATGAAGAAAATAGCAAATCCCCAATAAATACTTAAGTCTCTATGTTACCAGGGCTCATTTTCTGTCATAGGAATTATGGTTTATGATTCTTCATATTTTATGATTCATGGATGTTTTTGCTAGTCTCAGTTTTACGTGAAGGACAAATCTTTATCTAATCATCACACTTTCCTTCTTTCTTTTCTTTTGTTTTTCTGTCTTTGTACAACAGCCTCATCTCAGAAATTGCTGTTGATAAGAAGAGATGTGTGGCATAGGAACTATGTGTCTGGATAAGGTTGAGCGCATCATCATCATCACCATCGTTTCGGCTTCTAACATTACTGTCCAATTGGAGAAGCAGTGGGAATGTGAGAGACAATTTTCAGGACTCCTGAATCTTCCTTATGTTTGGGAGAATCTGATGTCTGGGGAAATTTGTAAGGGAAGTGATGTTTGAGAGGGGAGTGGAAATGTTTATTTTTCCTAGTGAGGCTAGAAATTACTCAAGCAATTAATTTAAACTTGAAAGTAAAGCAACTGTATTTATGCTTCATGTTGATGGAGTTCTTTATACAATAATGGCTTTGGGAGAATATAAAGCATAAACTGTGTATAATGATGGTACCTGTACAGCTTGGAAAGCAAACAGATGCCCATTTTCCCATGGACTATAAGAGGAAACATGATTTTAGCACCACAGAACACTGCCTGAGTGACTCTCCAAGCTTCCATCCTCTATTTTTTGTGTGTTAGCCATCAAATATGTTAATAATACTTTCTTTCTTCTTTAGCCTTATCAAGTGGAATATCTCCTTAAACATTGCATTTTTTTTTGCCTCTAAACAAATCACAGAAATGAAGTTACAGTGTGTGTATCTCTCTGTGCATTAATTTTGTTGATTCTGGTTAATGATGTAACCTGTTTATTTTTGCCCTGTATAATATCCCATCATGGTTATGGGTGTCAAATGTGAATATACATTAGTATATATTTTCATTGTTTCATACACACACACACACTAGCAATAAATATCTATACTTCCATGTTTGTTAAATGGTTAAAACTACTCTTGTAAATAATAATACAAATAAGCTAAATCAAGAATGCTCACGTACTAGGCACCATTCTAAGTATTATGTATGCATGTGTATAAATTTTTTATATTTTAGGTAATGTATGTTTTGACTCACTTGAGTATGAATACAAGACTATGTAGTAGGTATTATTGTTATTACCAAGTTGCAAATAAGGAAACTGGAACATAAAATGCTATTAAATTAATGAGATACAAAAAAATGTAACACATGCCGTTTGCCCTGACAGCCTAGTTGAGTAGTGCATGAAGCTAACTATTGGTACTCTGTCACTTGTTTCTTTCAATGTTCCAGAAACAGAGCTATGTTGATATTCTTTACATTTATATGAAAGTAGGGTTTCTGAATTGCGGACTTTGCATACATTCCACTTTACCAGGTAATGCCAAATTTTCCTAAGAGGCTATTGAAACTTACCTGCTCATTAGCAGTGGCTGAAAATTTTCTAGCTTTATCCATTTGCCTGCAAATTTCACAGTTTCATTATTCATAAGAGCTGAATAAGATTTCATTGTGTAAATGCACCACATTTGTGGTGATATTGTGTTCCCCAAAATATTATACACCCTAATAAACTTATCTGGGATCAGAGAACAGAACAGTCACTAGATATAGAGGCCAGAAAATGGTGGCACACACACCTTTAATCCTGTTAATTGGGAGGCAGAGATACATCCAGATCTCTGTGAGTTTAAAGCCACACTGGAAACAGCCAGGCATGGTGACTCACGCCTTTAATCCCATGAAGTGAGCCTTTAATCCCAGGAAGTGATGTCAGAAAGCAGAAAGGTATATAAGGCGTGAGGACCAGGAACTAGGCTGGTTAAGCTTTCAGGCTTTTGAGAAGCAGTTCAGCTGAGATCCATTTGGATAAGGACACAGAGGCTTCCAGTTTGAGAAACAGGATTGGCTGAGAAGTTGGCCAGGAGAGGCCTGTTCTGTCTCTCTGATCTTCCAGCTTTCACCCCAATAACTGGCATCAGGTTTGATTTTATTATTAATAAGACCTCCTAACAATTCATGCTATACACATTTTCATTATTCATTCACCAGTTGATGGGCATGTGGGTTGTTCCCAAATTCTAGTTATTATGAATAGAGCGGCAATGAACACGGATGAGCAAATATCTCCACACCAAGTTGTAGAGTCCTTTGGGTATATGCTCAGGAGTGGTATAGCTGGAGCTTGAGGTAGATCAATTTTCAACTTTTGAAATAACTGCCACACTGATTTCCATAGTGGTTTCACCAATTTGCACTCCCACCAGCACCCCAACAACATGTGATGCTGTTTGTTTTATTGATTTTGTTCATTCTGACAAGGGTAAGATATAAATCTTAAAACAGTTTTAGTTTACATTTTCCTAATAGCTAAGGGTGTTGAACATTTAAAAAAGTGATTCTTAGCTATTTGTGTTTCTTCTTTTGAGAACTCTCTGTGTAGTTCTACACTCTGATTTTGTTGGTTTATTAGTTTCCTTGATGCTTATTTCTTTAGTCCTTTTATATTGTACATATTAATCCTTTATCTGATATATATTGGTAAAAATCTTTTCCCATTCTGTAACCTGATTTGTCTAATGATATTGTTCTTTGCTGTAGAGAAACTTTTTAGCATCCTGAGGTCCCCTTTATTAATTGTTGGTCTTAATACCTGTGCTATTGTTGTCTTGTTCAGAAAATCCCTTCCCATGCCAATAAATTCAAGCGTATTCCCTCTTCTCTCTTCTATCAGATTCAGGGTATCTGGTCTTATGTTGAGATTCTTTTTCCATTTGGAGCTGAGATATGGATCTTCTTTTATTTTTTATATGCAGCTATCCAGTTTGACTAGCACCATTATTTGAAGATGCCTCAATAAATGTGTGTGCGTGTGTGTATGTGTGTGTGTGTGTGTGTGTGTGTGTGTGTGTGTGTGTGTGTGTGTTTCCTTTGTGTTTTCCTTTAGGTGCTTTGTCAAAAATTGGATGTCTGTAGGTGTGTGGAACTATGTCTAGGACTTTAGTTTGATTCCATTGCTCCATGTGTCTGTTTTATTCCAATATCATGCTGCTTTTGTTACTATTGTTCTGTAATACAGTTTGAAATCTAGCATGGTGATAACCCCAGCAGTTATTTTATTTATCAGAATTTTTAACCTGTCCCGTTTATTGTGTTTTCATATGAAGATTATTTTTTTTTTAAATTTCTGTAAAGAACTGTGTTGGAATTTTGATGAGTATTGCATTGAGCCTGTAGATTGCTTTTATTATACCGAGGTATGTCCTTTGTATCCATAACTTCCCCATAACTTTTGTCATTAAGAAATTTTGAATTCTGTCCAAGGCCTTTTCTGTATCTACTGAGATGATCTTGCATTTTTTTGCCTTTCAGTTTATTTATATGGTAGATGATGTTTATTGGTTTACATATGTTGAACCATCTCTGATTGGACCTCTGGAATGAGGCTTATTTTATCATGATAAATTATCTTTTAGATTTGCTGTTGCAGTCAGTTTGCAAAAATTTTATTAGCATTTTTACATCTATGTTCATAAGGGCTATTGCTTTATAATTTTCTCTTTTGTTGGATCTTTCTGTTCTTTAGGTTGAGAGATTTTTAATTACTGTTTCTATTTCATTAGGGGTTATATGTCTGTTTACGTTGTTTATTTCATCATCACTTAGCTCTGGTGCATCATTTATATCAAGAAATTGACCCATTTATTTTAGGTTTTCTAGTTTGGTAGAATAGGGATTTTGTTTTTAAATAGTATGTCCTTATGATTCTCAGAATTTTCCCAGTCTCTATTATGATGTCATCTTTTTTCTTCTAATTTTACTAATTTGCATCACCTTTCTTCATCTTCTGGTTAATTTAGATAAGAGTTTATCAATCTTGTTGAAATCTTCATTTCATTGACTCTTTGTATTGTTTTTATTTGTTTCTATTTAATTGATTTCAGCCCTAAGTTTGATTATTTCTTACCATTTACTTTTTTGGGTATCATTTCTTCTTGTTTTTCTAGAGGGTTTAGTTTGTCTCTCAGTTAGTAATGTGGAATCTTCCCAATATTTTGATGTAGGCACTTAGTGCTATGGCCTTGCCCTTTAGAACTGTCTTCCTTGTGTCCCATAGTTTGGGTATGCTCTCTTCATTTTCAGTTCTAAAAAGAAATTAATTTCTTTCTAAAAATAAATTTATTTATTTATTTTACATCCCAGTGGAAGTTTCACCTTCCTCCTCTCCTTCCAGCCCAAGACTCCCACTCACCCTTTGTCCCTATCCCCCAACTCATTCCTCCTCCTTTTCGGTTTAGGAAAGGACAGGTCTCCCATGAGTATCAATAAAGCATGGCATACCAAGTTTCAGTAAGACTAATCACCTCCCCACATATTAAAGCTGGGCAAGCCAGTATGAGGAGTAGGTCCCCAAATCCAGTAAAAGAGTCAGAGACAGCCCTTGATCCCACTGTTAGGAGTCCCACAAGAGGACCAAGCTACACAACTGCAACATACATGCTGAGGGCCTAGGTCAGTCTCATGCAGACTCCCTGGTTGTCGGTTTAGTCTCTGTGAGCTGCTATGAGCCCAGGTTAGTTGATTCTGTGAGTTTTGTTGTGTCCTTGACCCCTCTGGCTCCTACAATCTTTTTTCCTCCTCTTCAGCAGGATTCTCTGAATTCTGCCTAATGTTTGGCTGTGGGTTTGCATCCATTTCCTTCAGTTGCTGGATGACACCTCTCTGATGACTATTGAGCTGTGCAACAATTGGGTCACAGGAGATAGCCAGTTTAGGCTACATATCTGCTATTGCTAGGATTGTTAGGTGGGGGTCATCCTTGTAGATTCCTGGGAGATTCCCTTGCACCAGGATTTTTCCTGATCCTGAAATGTACCTCCTTTTCAGGAGTGTATTTCAGTACTCCCCTTTTCTGCCTCCCTCCAAACTGATCACTCATGTTCCCATCCCCACCTATCCTCTGGCCACTCACAAATCTGTTCCCCCTTCCTAGGAAGATCCTGGCATCCCCCCATGAACCCTCCTTGTTACCTAGTTTCTCTGGGTCTGTGGACTGTATATCATAATTACCCTTTATTTTACATTTAATATCCATTTATGAGTGAGTACATACCATGTTTGTCTTTTTGGGTCTGGGTTACCTCACTTAGGATGATTTTTTTCTACTTCCATCCATTTGCATTCAAATTTCCTAGTTTCCTTGTTGATCTTGATTACATCTGAGTAATATTCCATTGGATAAATGTACCACATTTTCTTTATCCATTTTTTTTTTTGTTGAGGGACATATAGTTTTTTTTCCAGGTTCTGGCTATTACAAATAAAGATGCTATGAAGGTAGTTGAGCAAGTGTCTTTGTGGTATGATTGACCATTCTTTGGGTATATGCTCAAGAATAGTATAGCTGAGTCTCATGGTAGATTGATTCCCCGTTTTCTGAGAAACCACCACATTGACTTCCAAAGTGGTTGTACAAGTTTGCACTCCCACCAGCAATGGAGGAGTGTTCCCCTTGATCCACATCCTCTCCAGCATGAGAGCTGTCACTTGTGTTTTTTATCTTAGCCACTCTGACAGGTGTAAGGTGAAATCTCAGAGTCATTTTGATTTTTGCTTTCCTGATGGCTAAGGATGTTGAACATCTCCTTAAATGTTTCAGAGCCATTTAAGCTTCTTCTGTTGAGAATTCTCTGTTTAGATCTGTAACCATTTTTTAATTGAATTATTTGGTTTGTTGATATCTAGTTTTTGAGTTCTTTATATATTTTGGAAATCAGCTGTGGAGGCCCAAATGACTCAGGGTCAGAGAATCTGACTTGCTTTACCCAGCAAGGCTGCATAAAGGGATGATTTGGCCATGGACATGTTTACCAGGTGTTTGGAAGGGTCTACACTTGGCTGTACAGTATGCTTTAATCTTGCAAGGGGGAGGTCTTTTGCCTCTCCCCTTAGCATATTATAAAAAGCCCTTTTGAATAAAGCTCTGGGCTGCAGCTGGGTATTGACCCAGGCCCTCCCAAAGCTATCCTGTGTCTCTATCTTTCTCCTCATCATCTAGGTCTATCTTTCTACCTAATATTTCCTCATTCCTCTTTCCTCAACCCAGGAACACTTCAAAAGGTGGGAGCAGGTCGGAGCTGGACTCCCACAATCAGCCCTCTGTTGTATGTGAGGATGGTGAAGATCTTTTCCATTCTGTAGGCTGCTGTTTTGTCTTATTGACAGTATCCTTTGCCTTACAGAAACTTTTCAATTTCATGAGGTCCCATTTATCAATTGTCAATCTTAGTGCCTGTACTATTGGTGTCCTGTTCAGGAAGTTGTCTCCTGTGCCAATGCGTTCAAGAACATTTCCCACTTTCTCTTCAATCAAGTTCAGTGTATCTGGATTTATATTGAGGATTTTGATTCACTTAGACTTGAGTTTTATGCAGGGTGTGTGGTGATATTGTGTTCTCCAAAATATTGTGCACCCTAATAAACTTATCTGGGGTCAGAGAACAGAACAGCCACTAGATACAGAGGCCAGAAAATGGTGGCACTCACACCTTTAATCCTAGCATTCTGAAGGCAGAGATCCATCTGGATCTCTGTGAGTTTAAAGCCACACTGGAAACAGCCAGGCCTGGTGTTTAATCTCAGGAAGTGAGTCTTTAATCCTAGGAAGTGATGGCAGAAAGCAGAAAGGTATATAAGGCATGAGGACCAGAAACTAGAACTGGTTGAGCTTTTAGGCTTTGAGCAGCACAGTTCAGCTGATCCATTTGGATGAGGACTCAGAAGCTTCCAGTCTGAGGAACAGGATCAGCTGAGGAATTGGCAAGGTGAGGTGGCTGTGGTTTGTTCTGCTTCTCTGATCTTCCAGCATTCACCCCAATACCTGGTTTCAGGTTTGATTTTATTAATAAGACCTGTTAAGATTCCTGCTACAAGGGTGTTAGATTTGGATTGATTTGCATTCTTATACATGCCAACATTCAGTTAGATCAGAATAATTTGTTGAAGATGCTTTCTTTTTTCCATTGTATAATTTAGGTTTCCTTATCCAAAACAAGTATCCATAGGTATATGGATTTATGTCTGAGTCTTTGATTCAATTCCATTTATCCACCTGTTTGTTTTTATGCCAATATCATGTGGTTTTTATTAGCATAGCTCTGTAGTACAACTTGAAATTAGGGATGGTGATACCTCTGGAAGTCCTTTTATCATACAGGATTGTTTTAGCTATCCTGGGTTTTTGTTTTTCCATATGAAGTTGCATATTGGTTTTTTCAAGGTTTGTAAAGAATTGTTTTGGGATTTTAATGGGGATTTCATTGAATCTGTAGATAGCTTTTGTAAGATTGCCATTTTTACCACGTCAAGCCTGCTGATCCATGAGCATGGAAGATCTTTCCATCTTCTGATATCCTCTTCAATTTCTTTTTTCAAAGACTTGAAGTTATTGTCATACAAGTCTTTCACTTGCTTGGTTAAAGTTACACCAAGATATTTTATATTATTTGAGGCTATTGTAAAAGGTGTTGATTATCTGATTTCTTTCTCAGTCCATTTATTTATATATAAGAGGGTTACTGACTTTTTTTTAGTTAATCTTGTATCCAGACACTTGGCTAAAGGTGTTTATCATCTGAAGGAGTTGCCTGTTAGAATTTTTAGGATCATTTATATATACTATCATACATCTATGAATAATGATACTTTGACTTCTTCATTTCCAATTTGTTTTCCCTTGATCTCCTTATGTTGTTTTATTGCTCTGGCTAGAACTATATTGAATAGATACGGAGTGGACAGCCTTGCCTTGTTCCTGATTTTAGTAGAATTGCTTTGAGTTTCTCTCCATTTAATTTGATGTTGGCAATTGGCATGCCGTATATTGCTTTTATTATGTTTAGGTATGTCCCTCATATCCTTGATCTTTCCAAGACATTTATTATGAAGGGGTGTTGGATTTTGCAAAGGCTTTTTCAGCATCTAATGAGAGGATCATATGTTTTTTTTCTTTCACTTTGTTTATATGGTGGATTATGTTGACAGATTTTCATATGTTAAACCATCCCTTCATCTCTGGGATGAAGCCTACTTGGTCATGGTGGATAATCTTTTTGATGTGTTCTTGGATTCAGTTTGCCAGTTTGTTGAGTATTTTTGCATCAATGTTCATGAGGGAAACTGGTCTATAATTTTCTTTCTTTGTTAAGTCTTTGTGTGTTTTGTGTATCAGGGTGATTGTGGCCTCATAAAAAAGAATTTGGCAATGTTCCTTCTGTTTCTATATTGTAGAATAATTTGAAGATTATTGGTGTTAACTCTTCTTTGAAAGTCTGGTAGAATTCTGTGTTAAAACCATCTGGTTCGGGCTTTTTTTTGGTTGGGAGATTTTGATGACTGTTTGTATTTCCTTAGGGGTTACCAGTCTATTCAAATTGTTTATCCAATCTTGATTCAACTTTGGTAAGTGGTATCTATCAAGAAATTTGTTCATTTCTTTTAGATTTTCCAAATTTGTGAAATACATGTTTTTGAAGTTTGACCTAATAATTCTCTGTATTTCTTCAGAGTCTATTGTTATGTCCCCCTTTTCATCTCTGATTTCGTTAATTTGGATATTCTCTCTCTGCCTTTTAGTTAGTTTGGATAAGGGTTTGTCTATCTTGTAGATTTTCTCCAAGAACCAAGTCTTTGCTTCATTGATTTTTTTGTACTGTTCTCTTTGTTTCTATTTTATTGATTTCAACCCTCTGTTTGATTATTTCCTGCCATCTACTCCTTTTTGTTGTGTCTTCTTCCTTTTGTTCTAGAGTTTTCAGATATTCTGTTAAGTTGGTAGTATGAGATCTCTCCAAATTCTTCATGTAGGCACTTACTGTTGTGAAGTTTCCTCTTAGAACCACTTTCATTGTGTGCTATAAGTTTGGGTATGTTGTGCATTCCTTTTCATTGAATTCTAGGAAGTTTTTAAAAACAAAAACAAAAAGTTTTTAAAAACAGTTCTGTCTTTGCTTCTCCCTTGACCTGGTAGTAACTCAGTAGAGAGTTGTTCAGTTTCCATAAGTTTGTAGGCTTTATGTTGTTGAAATCCAGCTTTAATCCATTGTGATCTGATAAGATACAGGGGGCTATTTCAATTTTCTTGTATCTTTTGAGACTTGCTTTGTGGCTGAGTATAAGCACAAAAATTAGAAGCTGGGATCTATATATGAAAGAGAAACTGTGGTGTTTGTCTTTCTGAGCCAGGGTTACCTCACTTAATATTTTCCAATTCACCCCATTTTTCTGAAAAAATTACAATGACCATTTTCTATAAGTATAATTCCATATTGTATATATACAGTGCTTTCCTTATCCATTCATAAATTGATGCGTATCTAGACTGATTTTTACCAGCAGCAATAAACATGAATGTGCAAGTAATTGTGTGATAGGGTGTGGAGTCTTTTTGGTGTGTGCTCAGGAGTTGCTTAGAAGGATCATATGGTAATTCTATGTTTAGTCTTTAGGGAAACTTCCACAATGATTTTCCTAGTGGCTAGACTAATTTATATGCCTACTAACAGAGAAAAGGAGTTTCTCTTTCTCACATATTCACCAGCATTATTAGTCATATATTTTCATGATGGTCATCATTTTGATTGGGGTATGAAGAATTAAAAAAAAAGTTTTAATTTGCATTTCTCTGGTGGCTAAGGATATTGAACAATTTAAAAGTCAATTTATTCTAGTCATCTTTGTTTTACATCTAGTATCCTCCTATGAGTGAGTACATACCATGTTTGTCTTTCTGAGTCTGGGTTACCTCACTGAGGATGATTTTTTCTAGATCCATCCATTTGTCTACAAACCTCATGATGTCATTGTTTTCTCTGCTGAGTAGTATTCCATTGTGTATATGTACCACATTTTATTTATCCATTCTTCCGTTGAAGGGCATCTAGGTTGTTTCCAGGTTCTGGCTATTACAAACAATGCTGATATGAACATAGCTGAGTAAGTGCTCTTGTGGTGTGATTGAGCATTCCTTGGGTATATGCCCAAGAGTGGTATAGCAGGATCTTGGGGGAGATTGATTCCCAATTTTCTAAGAAAGCACCATATTGATTTCCAAAGTGGTTGTACAAGCTTGCATTCCCACCAGCAGTGGAGGAGAGTTCCCCTAGCTCCACATCCTCTCCAGCATAAGCTGTCTTCAGTGTTTTTGATCTTAGCCATTCTGACAGGCATAAGGTGGTATCTCAGAGTCATTTTGATTTGCATTTCCCTGATGATAGGGATGTTGAGCAATTCCTTAAATGTCTTTCAGCCATTTGAGCTTCCTCTGTTGAGAATTCTCTGTTTAGTTCTATAGCCCATTTCTTAATTGGACTGTTGGGCATTTTGATGTCTAATTTCTTGAGTTCTTTATATATTCTGGATATCAGCCCTCTGTCAGATGTGGGGTTGGTGAAGGCCTTTTCCCATTCTGTAGGCTGTCACTTTGCCTTGTTGACCATATCCTTTGCTCTGCAAAAGGTTCTCAGTTTCAAGAGGCTACCTAGAAAACAGGACCCCAAGAAAGACAGAGAGATCGCCCAATGACAGAGAAATGGAGGAGATCTACATGAACAACCTGGATATGAGTGGGAGTAATGAAGAGCAAGGGTGGTCGAGGGAAAGAGAGCTTAGGGGAGCAGGAGATCCCAGCTGGATCAAGAACAGAGAGGGAGAACAAGGAATAAGAGACCATGATAAATGAAGACCACATGAGAATAGGAAGAAGCAAAGTGCTAGAGAGGTCCACAGAAATCCACAAAGATACCTCCACAATAGACTACTGGCAATGGTTGACAGAAAGCCTGAACTGACCTACTCTGGTGATAGGATGGCCAAACACCCTAATTGTTGTGCTAGAAACCTCATCCAATGACTGAGGGAACCGGATGCAGAGATCCACGGCTAGGCCCCAGGTGGAGCTCCAGGAGTCCAATTGGCAAGAAAGAGGAGGGTTTGTATGAGCGAGAATTGTTGAGACCAAGATTGGAAAAAGCACAGGGACAAATAGCCAAACGAATGGAAACACATGAACTATGAACCAATAGCTGAGGAGCCCCCAACTGGATCAGGCCCTCTGGATAAGTGAGATAGTTGATTAGCTTGATCTGTTTGGGAGGCATCCAGGCAGTGGGACCGGGACCTGTCCACAGTACATGTTCTGGCTGTTTGGAACCTGGGGCTTATACAGGGACACTTGGCTCAGCCTGGGAGGAGGGGACTGGACCAGGCTGGACTGAATCTACCAGGTTGAACTCAATCCCCAGGGGAGTCTTTGCTCTGGAAGAGATGGGAATGGGGGGTGGGCTTGGGGGAAGGCGGGGGTGGGGGTGGGGGGGAGACGGGAGGGGGGACAACAAGGGAATCTGTGGTTGATATGTAAAAATAAATTAAAGTATAAAACAAAATTAAAATAAAGTAAATTTATTGGCCATTTGTATCTCTTTTGAGAACACTTCTTAGTTCCCCAGTCCATTATTTGATTGTGTTGATTTCTTATTTACTTTTTGAGCTCTTTGTATATTCTAGATGTCACTCCTTTATCAGTAGCGGACAATGATTTTCTTCCATTGTGTAGACTGTCCCTTCACTCAGTTAACTGTTTGCTTTGCTGTGCAGAAGCTTTTTAATTTTGTGAGTTCTCATTGTCAATTGTTGGCCTCATTTCCTAAGTTGTGGAATCCTATTAGAATTTAGCTGAGAATAGTATCCTAAACGTAACAAGTTTGTTAATTAGCCTAAATACAGCTAGGAAAAGCTGATGATTAGTAATCTCCAGCACCGATGATGTTGAGAGGATTAATCATTCTTTTTGATGAATTCTTTTCATAGAGAATCAACCAAGAGCATATATAAAGTTTGCATTAGAGAATTTGCTCTTGCTTAACAATCTACTTAAATGCCAAAAAATTTTTATCATCTAGGAAAAATTTGAATTTCAATGCTTATCATGCTAATTTAGTTTCCTTTAGACACTCACATTTTATTTCAAATGAAGCAGATGGTTGTGTTCTATTTTGTTTTCTAACCATCAGTCAAGGTAATTGAAGTGAGAAGAAACTGTTTGTCCTGGCAGCTCTGGATGGAGCATGAGCACCTAATGGGATGAAAACATTAGCTACCAAGTCCAGGCCTGAACTATCTTTGCCTCACCTGTAATGAGACCCAGCTAAGAATCTACCATTCAGAAATAGTGATTTTCCATCACTGTTAGTCTGGATTGAGTCCAAATTACTTTCCCGGAAGAGACGTTAGTTCAAATTATATATGGCCTTTCTAGTGCTCCCTCTCCTCCTGGTCAGGTAATTTTCTTGACATTCTGGATTTGTAGGCTTCGGAGTCTGTCTCTAGGAATCTCCTAAGTAAGTAGCTGTACTTTCTATTAAGAACATCTTTTACTAATGCTTCCAAAAATGTTTTATTCCCAACCCTTTGAGCTTTATCCTTTAACAGTTTAAAGAAACATTTTTACTTGTGGGATTTCAATATTTACTCATTTGGAGGTTGCATTATTATATTGTATTTTTATTATTGCTGTAGAACCATTAATTTTATTTTCATATTGTATGTGTGTGTAATGTTCTCACATGTGTACTCATGTGTGTGGAGTCTTGAAGCTGATGTCATATGTCTTCCTAGATCCCTCTCCACTTTATTTACTGGGGCAGGGCCTCTCAGTTGAACCCAGAGCTCTGTCACAGGCTAGTTTAGACTGCCTGATTACTCAGGGTATCCTCTGACTCTGCCTTCTAAGTACTGGGGTTATAGGCAGCCACCATTCCTGTCCAGCCTTTATGTGGGTTCTGGGTATCTGTACTATAATCCTCAAACTTGTACAGCAAGTGCTTTATCCAATGAGCCATTTTCTCAGCCCCTGTAGAGACATCAGTTAGTTAAGCCATTAGCAGACCTTAAATTGAGTTTAAAATGAGCATTGCAAATGACCTTATCAGACTTTTCACATTTATTTATGACTAAAATTTCTCATCTAAATTTTATTAAATCTACATTCTGTTTCCATTAAATAAATAATCTTTGATACCGCGAGCCTGCTCTGAGCAGAAATATGTGGTACACGTGCATGTTTTTCTGAAAAGAACATATGGATAGAGTCATTTGTAGGAAGGTGTTTCTGTTGAAGCAAACACATTTTCAACCTTTTAAACCTTAAATCCTAAACTTCATCTTATGTTTTATGTGTTACACCTGTTGGGGTTTGATCTGTTTTATAGCACAATTATTAAAGGGAATGCAGTTCTGGAAAGTGTTAATATCCATTATGAAACTTATTTACTTGGCTTGAAATTGTTTGCTATGGGTTTTTTCTGTGGCCAAAAAGGTGAAAGGGAAAACAATTGAGTAAAATCTTTTTGATAAAAGCAAAATGTTTGCCTGGGAAAACTGCTTATTCAAGCTTAACTCTCTATCTTATGTTGAGGCAAGGAAGGGTACCTTGTGTGTGGTAGAAATGGAAGAATGCACCAGTGTTCCAGTCTTATCATTTTGCTTTCTTAGGAGGTAGACAGAGGGCAAGCTTTTTGATTTTAAAAATTTATTGTTTATTTTTCTGTGTGTGTGTGTGTGCGCGCGCGCGTGCGTGCATGCGTGCGTGCGTGTGTGTACATGCACATGAGTGTGGGTTCCTGTAGAGTTCATCTGATCGTCCTAGATCTGGAGTTACACATGGATGTGAGACACCCTACTTGAGTGCTGGGAACCAAATTTACACCCTCTGCAAAAGTGTTATGCACCATTAATAGTGAGCCATTTCTCCAGTTCCATTAGCATAGATTATTAAATAATATAATGAATGAAAGCTCTTACTATAGTTTTATTGAAGGAGAATGACTGTATGGATAAGGTGGGAGGAAGAAAGATATTACTAATCATGCTGGTTAGTTTTTCTCATCTTTATTCAAACTAGAGTCACCTAGGAAGAAGCAACAGCAATTGAAGAATTGCTCCTATCAGACCAATTTTTGGATATTTCTGTGTGTTGCAGAATATTTGTTTATACTATGAAATTGTGTCTTTGCCAAGGTGCCTTCTTACCAGTTTAATATAGAGCTGAATGGTCAATAGCTAGGGAGGAAGAAGTTAGGCAGGACTTCTGGGGACAGAGAGGACTTGGGGGGAAGAAGAAAGGCAAAGTCACTAGCCAGGCTTAGTGGAAGAATGATTAGCAATATGGAGATGAGGTAATGAGCCATGTGGCAGAATGTAGATTAACATAAATGTGTTTTGTAACAATCTTTTTGATTGCTAAGATGCGTTGCTCTTATTGGTTTAATAAAGAGCTAGATGGCTTATTAGCTATGCAGGAAGAGGTATTGGGGGAAAGCCAGCCAGAGAGAACTCTGGGAAGAAGAAGAGTAGAGTTGCCAACCAAATAGAGAGAAAGCAAGACATACAAGAGGACAGGTAAATGCCACGAGTCATGTGGTAACATATAGATTGATAAAAATGGGTTAATTTAAGTTGTAAGAGCTAGTTAGTAACAAGGCTAAGCTATTGGCTGAGCTTTTATAATTAATAAGAAGTCTCTGTGTGGTTACTTGGGAACTGGTTGGTGGAACAGAAAATTCCACCTACAAATGGTTTAATTAAAATTATAAGAGCTAGTTGAGAACAAGCTTAAGCTAAGACTGAGCTTTCATAATTAATAATAAGTCTCCATGTCATTATTTGTATGCTGGCAGCCTAAAGAAAAATTCCACTACATCTCTTGGGTATTTTCTTGATTGCTGATTGATGTGGGAGCTCCTAGTCCACTGCGGGCAATGCCATTCCTGGGGATGTGGGCCTGGACTGTATAAGAAAGGTAGATGAGCAAGCTATGAAAGCAAGACATTAAGAGGAGTTGTCCATGGTCTCTCCCTTAGTTTCAACCTCAAAGTTCATCCCTTGAGTTCCTGCCTTGGCTTCCCCTCCTGATGGACTATAAAGTATAAGATGAGATAAACCTACTACATCAATATATCTATACCTCTCTCTATCTGTCTGTCTGTCTGTATGTCTATTATCTATTTACCTATCTATCTACCTACCTATCATCTATCTATCTACCTACCTACCTACCTACCTATCATCTATCTATCTATCTATCTATCTATCTATCTATCTATCTATCTATCTATCATCTAGCTAGCTAGATAGCTAGCTATTTATTATCTATCTATCAATCTACCTATGTAACTTTTATCTCTATCACCTATGCATTCATGTATCTCTCTTTTGGGAAGAGTTAGGAATCAAAATAGAACTCCATTCTGTTTTTATATTACAAACAAATATTTTACTTCATTAAAAATTGTCAACAGACTCTATAAAGATAGAGACACAGAGGCTAGAAATGTTGATAAAGTGGCAGAAAGAGTAATAATAACAACCCTGCTGAGTTACAGACTTGTATATACACTTGACTTGTTGCTACTTTTTATGAAAGACCCTTGAAGGTGAGTAGATTTTGTGTCCATTTAGATTTTAAAGGAAAATTATGTAGGGACAAGATTTGGACACATAAGTAAAAAATAAATAAGAGGGAAATGATATGAAAAAAGTGTCATGATATGAAAGAAAACAAGAACATATGACTTTGGTTAGTGGCTTGTGTTCTCTGGAACTCATGATGAGCAGCAGTGGATTGAAGGACAGGAAAGGTGAAGGAATCTTCTAGTTAACACGGATAACAGAAGAGTGTACAATCTATGTGGGTCTTAAAGTAACTAAAAGCCAGTTTTTTTTCCCAAGTTTTAAAAGTTACCATATATGGGAAATTATAAATGATGTTAATGATGAAGTGCTCCTTACCTTAAGAGGTGACCATATAAAGCTTACAAGAAGCAGAAAATCTTTAAAGGAGAACAGTTCAGGATTAGATAGTAGATAGAGCGCAACATGAGTATGAGAATTTGAGAGCATTCCTGTCTCTAACATTCTGGTAGGTTATTGTCGTCTTTATCCTTCATTGTGTTGATTTGAAGGCTGGACAGTTATCATGTTGCTATTTAAGAAACAGAAGCTGATTCATTTCTATATGCATGCTTAGAAACTGCATGACAGAAACAACACAGTAGCAGGAGTGTTTCCACAGGAATTCTGACATTTCTGTCACACTGCATGAAAAAGTGGAGGGTTTTGGTTACCACACTCATGCAGCTTACTACTGAATTTCCAGGAGACAAAATTGAAATTTGGAGAAATTAAGAAATTTATTCCACTATCATTATTCCTTACATGCTTGTAGTTTTTCTCTGTTTGTTGTTTTTGGTTTTTTGTCAAGGACTGGGGCCTCATGAAATTTCTTCCTTCCACATTAACATGTCTGCTGGTATTGTCCTTGTTCAGGTTTTAGATAGGCAGTCATAATGATGAGAATTCATGAGTATAGCTGTCCTGGTGTTTCTAGGAAATGCAGTCTCACAGCAGACTTCCTCTTACTCTGGTTCTAATGTTTTTTCTGCCCTCTCTTCTGTCTTATTCCTTGAGTTGTAGGTGTAGAAGTTGCTTTGTAGATGTGTCAGTTAGAGCTGGGCATCCCATGGTCACTTGTTATCTGCATTTTGATTGTTTGTGGCTTTTTATAACAGTCTCTGTCAGCTGCAATGAGAAGTTTCTTTGGTGAGGGGTGAGAAATACGTTTGTCTTTTTGTATAAGGATTAATATTTAGAATGCAGTTATAAATTTTGCTGGTTTAGTAAAGTGGAAATTATATGTCCTTTTCCAAGTTCCATGACCTCACTAGCTCCAGATAGTTGGATGGGTTTTCAGTACCATACATGATTTCCTTCCTCTTCAGCATACCTTAAGTCCAAATAGAGAGCTGTTGGTTACCACCAAAATATGTGTGCCACAATTTCATCTTTAGGATAATTTTACCATGCTGGTTGTAGTTCATAGGCACCATATCTGGGTAGCACTATTTACTGCTTCTCTCCTGTCCTAGTTAGGGTTTCTATTGCTATGAAGAGACTCTATGATCACAGTGTCTATGGTAGGGTTTTTATTGCTGTGAAAAGACACTATGGGCATGGCAACTCTTACAATGAAAATATTTAATTGAGGTGGTGACTTACAGTTTCAGAGGTTCAGTCCATTATCAAGACAGGGAGCATGGCAGCATGCAGGCAGACATGGAGCTGGGCACATCTTGACCGGAAGGCAGTAGGAAGTCAAATGTCTCACTGGGCAGTATACTGAACATATGAAACCTCAAAGCCCACAGTGATACACTTCTTCCAAGAAGGACACACCTCTTGATAGTGTGTCACTCTCTTTGGGGGTAATTTTCTTTCAAACCAACATGTTCCACTCCCTGGCCCCCAAAGGCTTATAGCTATATCATAATGCAAAATGCATTTAGTCCAACTTCAAAAGTCCCTATAGTCTATTACATCCTCAACAGTATTTAAAAGTCCAAAATTCTAAGTCTCTTCTGAGATGCATGACAATCTCTTAGCTGTAATTCCTCTGTAAAAATCAAAATAAAAAAGCAGATCGCATACTTCCAACATATAATGGCACAGGATATACATTACCATTCCAAAACACAGGGAAGGGAGCATAGTGAGGAAATGCTGGACCAAAGCAAGACTGAAAACTAGCTGGGCAAACTCCAAACTCTGCATCTTTATATCTGATTTCAAAACACTCTCCACATCATTAATTCCATTCAACTTTGTTGACTGTAACACACTTCTTTCTCTTGGGCTGGTTCTACTCTCTGTTAGCAGCTCTCCTCTGCAGGTATCCTACACTCTGGCATTCGTAACATCTTGGGTTCTCCAAGGCAATCCAAGCTGCAACTTCTAAGGTTTACAGAGTGGCTTCTCTATTAGGCCTCTATTTAGGGACACTCCTGACCAATGCTTGGCCTCAGTGGCTGCCCTTAGACATGGGGGCAACTCCTATAACACATTTCTTCTATTTTTAACTCTAAAGCCAGAACCACATGGCTGAAGCTGCCAAGTTCAGTTTTTTTTTTTTTCTGGTTATAGAACATGGCCCCCTTGTTTAATTATATCTTCACCAACTTTCTGTATTCCTTTACTGCTTAAAGCTTGGCTGGCCTTGAATTTGATATTTAGACCAGGCTGGCCTCTAACTCAAATCTACCAGCCTCTGTCTTCCCAGTGCTGGGATTAAAGACATGCACCACCACACCTGGCTCTAAACTTTTAATTCCTTTCCACAAATTGGAAATTTAGCTGGGTGGGATCTTGCCCTGAGGTCACCACTCCCTTTATTCCAGTTCTTAATCTGTTTATCTCCTTAAACACAGAATTTAGATTTATTCCTTATCCTGGGGCTCTTTTGCTTCTCAAAATTTACTTTTTGTAATTTACTCACTGTAGCTGGAGTTTTCTCCAGTCCTGCCTGGCCCACAGTCAGGACAAATCTCTCTCACCCACCAGTCCC
>CABHPQ010168443.1:20576-39315 GCA_902168405.1 Peromyscus aztecus | reverse complement strand
TATATATATATAATTGAATGAATACTGTGAATGTAATCTATGAATACCACAAATGTGATTAATATCATGAGTGTAATTAATGAACATCATGAATGTAATTTAAAAAATAAATAAATAAAGTCAAAAAAATACATTTTAAAAAGTAAAGCCAAAAAAAAAAAAAGATTCGTGCTACAGTCAGTGAATGGCTTACCAGAATTAGCCATAGAGTTCTTGGAGGACTGAGGAGGTCTGCTAGAAAGAACAGGAAGAACAAAGGGAAGATTTCTGGGGGATTTTCTGAAAGAGGTGGTTCAGGACAAATGTGCAGAGAGGGTCAGCCAATGGACTCTACTGTCCTTGGATTTATCACGTCTTTATTATACTGAAACTCCTGAGTTTTTATTATACTGGAACAATTTAAGTATTTGTTACACTTGGCATTCAACACTGGGCATTGCAGCTGGAAGTTTCTGTACTACCTGGTTCTGCAGCCATTCAAGTCCTGACTGGAGTAGTCTGTGAGGCTGGATCATCTCAGCCAGTTGCCTTGAAGCTGTTCTGGATGTTCAATCATCTGGGTCATCACTCCCATTGGAGATCACCCATATTAACCTGGTAGGAATCCACTGCTTCTCATCTTCTGTGGAAACAAAAGCAGAATCTCTTTTCTAAAGGAACATATCCTTAGACCCAAATTCTGAAGTCAAGATACCTTTAAAGTATATATGTTGATTTACCTAGTAGTCCCTACAATCAAATGTCTTTCTGCAGTTAAAATTTCCAAAGACAACACAGTAATATACAGTATCCAGACTCTGTGTATTTTCCATTTTTACCTTGCTTTTTTTTTAAACTCTCTTTCTGTTTTAAGGACTTTTTCTGCCCTTTTTCTTTTCTCTCCCAAGACTACATTTATTTTTAAACACAGTGTAAACCATTTAGAGTTTTTTCCATACCAATCTGTTTCATTGTGTATCTTTAATCCTTTTCTGACAAGGAGAGTGTTTAAACTGCTAACTGTGCTGCTAGGATGAAAGTGCAGCGTTGATGGCTGGCTCTGCCCCACTCAGATTTCCAGCATGGCACAGGTACCAGTGAATCATGCTTACCTCCCAAATGCTGGGAAACAGAATTAAGCAGTGTGCAGCTGTGTTCTTAAGCCAACAGCTGTGCTCCCAAGCCTGCAGGCAGTGGCAGAGGCTGGGAGAAACCTCTCCCTATCTTGGCCTATGGGAAGGACTGCAGGAGCCTGCCACACCACTTAGCTCATGGAGGCTGGTGGCCAGCTCCATCTCACTGGTAGCTGTCTGGAGATGCCTCTCTGTACTGCTGCTGGCATGAGACTGCGAGACTAAGAAGCCCAGTGCAGCTCTGTTTCTATGTGTTAAGAATCCTTTTTAAGCTTTATCATTTCTATATGGATGAATGCCCAATGGTGGACACCAGTTATAGCTGGAAGTTTCTGTACTGCCCAGTCCCACAGTCATTCAGTCCCAAATACACATAGAGGCTTATATTAATTATAAACTGTCTGACCTATTGCTCAGGGTTATAACTAACTAGCTCTTCTGCTTAAACTTACCCATAATTCTTGTCTATGTTTAGCCATGTGGCTTGGTACCTTTTCTCAGTTCAACATTCTCATCTTACTTCCTCTGTGTTTGGCTAATGACTCTGTCTCTGTCATCCCTCTATATTTTATTATTTTAATTTAATAAAATTAATAAAATTCCTCTGCATTTTATTAAACCATTTGGAGTGACAAATCTTTACAATGTATAAGAACATTATTGCACAGCAGAACATTACTAAGCCA
This sequence comes from Peromyscus aztecus, assembly GCA_902168405.1. Lineage (NCBI taxonomy): Eukaryota > Metazoa > Chordata > Mammalia > Rodentia > Cricetidae > Peromyscus > Peromyscus aztecus. Next base: position 37,517 of record CABHPQ010168443.1, on the reverse strand, counting down.
AGCTGTTGCTTTCAGCAGCCAGCTGGGGTGGGGGTGTACCTTTTCACTCTTTCTATAGCAGCCTTCAGCTGCTGCCCACACCCAGCTCCAAAACACTGCTGTGGTTAGTCATCCCACTGCTGGCCCATGCCTTTACCTTCCACCATGGCATTCTCCCATAGAACCCCACCCTAGGCCACCAACAAAGGCCAGCTTGGCCACCTTGAGATCTACTCTGGGTTTGGGCTTTTACTGTTGTGTAAGCTGCCTAGGGGCCTGGTCTTGTACTGCCTGTTTCCTTTGCCCAGCCATGTTGATCAGCTGCAGCTAGCATCATCAGTGACAGGTGTGTGGTCATATGCCATGCTGCATCCCTGCTGTGCAGATTTTTCCTACTGGTTTCCTTATGTTATATCTTCAAAAAGCTTTCCCCTGTCTTTGCACACTGTTTGAGCAGTCACAGTGACCCCAGCTGTGCCTACCCTCTGTGACAACAAAGTAGAACCTTATCACTGAAGCTAGTGACCTCCATACATCTCCACCTATACAGTCAGCATCATCAGAGCAGGTCAGAACTCTTGGGATGTTTTAAAGTTGGAAATGGGTTAAGACATAAAAGGGAGGAAAATCTTTCCCATGTTAAGAATAGAAAATATTACAATGAAGGGAGTTAGGACTCTGTTCAGTTCTACTATGGATGACTTGCAAATGAAAAAAATAAATGCATTGATAAACAATTTTGCTGGTATTGACACTGTGTTGCTCACATTTATTATCATTTGGTAGTTAATATTTTATCCTTAAAAACATTTTGATAACTGTGGCAAATATAAGTTTTTGACTGACTAGATACAAACCTTAGAAAGACTTAAGATTGGTAAAATGCAAGCTTTAGAAAGATATACTGTTGATAAGATACAAACCTTAGAAAGACTTACTAATGAAAATTAGAAAAATTTGACACTAAGATACAAGTCTTAGCACTTCCTATTAATAAGATACAAGTTTTAGAAAGACCTACTAATGAAAAGAAGAAAAATACACAGAAATAGACAGAGGAATTTAGAGCAGAACCTACTGTACTTTTGCATTATGAAACTAAAAAGGAGCAACTTTAGCTTATTAGAAATCCAGCATTATCCAGTTACTATAAAAGAATTACTACCAGATAATAGGCACCACCAAGGCTATGCAGAAGTTAATTAGGATCCTGTAAAAATGTTAGACTTGAAGAGATTTAATGAAGTAGATTTATCATATGGTATGCATTCTCCCTTTTTTGAAGCATATGTTAAATTCATGGGCAATTAGGAACAGAATTATTCCACAAGACTGGAAAGATTTGGCCACAGCAATATTGGAAGCTGGTCCTCAGTAACAATGGAAAACATGGTGGAGAGAGGAAGTTATCATAAAACAATTAAGTATGACTAGAGGTATTGCAATTTCCCAAGAACAACTTTCCTGTGAGGGCCAGTATACTGATTTGCAAAGACAATTTATTTTGATTATCGCACTTTAGTTCTGTGCCATATAGGTGCTTTTAATGCTTGGGACAGAGCTGAAGAATCAGGAAAGAGGATTGAGTAATTCACTAAAATTATACAAGGTCCAAAAGAAGCCTTCACAGATTTTTTTTTTACAGAGATTTACACAAACTGTAAATAGAATGATATCAGATCCAGAATTTAGATAAATATTAATTGAATCTTTGGTTTTGAAAATGCTAATTTAGACTACAAAGAGGTGATTAGGCCTTTAAATGAAAGATTACTACCCATAGATTAATAGATCTGAAATACAGCTGATGCTGGAACTCATGCTTATGATGCTGCTTTGGTAGCAGAAGTAATTTGTAGAAATTTTAAGAAAAATAAAAATGTCAGATGCTTTAATTGTGGTAAACAAGGTTATTTGAGAAGAGGTTATAGTCAAGTTGTTCCTAGGAATAATGTGTTTTGTACAGATAATCCAAACAGAAGGCTTCAGCCTTCTGGAGTATGCTGATGGTGTGGCAAAGGCATTGGACCAATGTGTGAAGATCAACAAGGGACAGGCAAGGTAAACATTTATCTTTGGGAAATGACCTGAGGGGCCTCACACAGGCTGCCATATCAAATTTGGCTTAGTCATTCCCTGTAAGCATCAGGGAAAACCATCTTCAGAGAAAATTAAGAGACTTAATACCTGTTGTGAATACCACACTGCTCTGGATATGATAAAATGGCGCCAGAACGTGGGGCAGGAATTTCCACTTAAAACCTGAGAAAGTGTAAAAAGAAGATTGTAAAACGGAGCTGAAACAGCTTCCTAGTTGTCTCTCTCAAGTTAGCTACTGTATGGCGGGTTCCTGGTGTGCATGTTTGACCTGAAGTATGGCGGGAATGAGGTATCTGCAAGTGGCACATTAAGCTGCATGGTGGATTTAGCCTTCGCTAGTACAAAGCAAAAAAAGAAAAAAAGAGGTTTCTGGGCTAAACGCTGCTTTGATAGAAGCATAGACCCATGAAGGATCCCAGAGCTGGTGGTAAACATATCACCACCATATTGGGAAGCTGAGGTGGGCGGAGCCAGCAGCCACAGCACCATTTCAGTCTTAGAAATGCTGCAGTTTAAAACAATTGATTCACAATAAGACAGATTCAGATGGAACAAGACTTTAAATGCTTTAAAATGTGTGTAAAAATGTATGTAGGCTTCAAAGACAGATAAAAAAGAATATATACAGTTATATAAAGAAATAGATAGTTTTGAAAAATGAAGTCTTTAAAGAGACAGTAAAGGTAGTATAAAATATAAGCCACGTAAAGATGGATATCACACAGAGAATCTGCATTGTGTTGTCTTTGGGATTCTTAACTGCAGGGAGATATTTGATTGTAAAGGAAGCTGAGTTAAACCAATATGTATATTTTAAAGATACCTTGACTTCAAAATTTGGATGTAAGGATATGTTGCTTTGGAAAGGAGGCTCTGATTTTGTTCCCACAGAAAGCCAGAGGCTATGGATTGGTTCCAGATTAAGATACATCAGGTTTGACCAGCCAAGACCACCTGAAAGGTCTCCGATGACACCATGGCCCAGATGATACAACATCCAGAACCGTTTCAAGGCAACTGGCTCAAACGATACACCCTCACGGACTATTCCATGATCCTAAAATTTTCTTTGTGTCCCCATAAGATACAGCGCCCCCTTCCAGCAGGAAGCAGTAAGAGAAGCTACGCCCAAATTCCCAAATTATATGTAATTTACTTTAAGGTTAAAACATTCCTTTCTGAAAAAAAAAAAAGAGGGGGAGAAGTGCTATGGGATGTTCTGTATGGCAAATGTGTTGCTAATAAAACACTGATTGGCCAGTGCCTAGGCAGGAAGTATAGGCGGGACTAATAGAGAGAATAAAAAGAACAGGAAGGCGGAGAGAGTCTCTGCCAGCCGCCAGGACAAGCAGCATGTAAAGATGCCAGTAAGCCACGAGTCATGTGGCAAGGTATAGATTTATAGAAATGGATTAATTTAAGCTGTAAGGACAGTTAGCAAGAAGCCTGCCACGGCCATACAGTTTGTAAGCAATATAAGTATCTGTGTTTACTTGGTTGGGTCTGAGTGGCTGTGGGACTGGCAGGTGAAAGAGATTTATCCTGACCGTGGGCCAGGCAGGAAAACTCTAGCAACAATAAAAGGCAGAAGAACTTATATAGATACAACAAAAGTTCAAGAGAGATCAGAAAACAAGTAATTTGGCAACCTGTTATAAATGATCAGAGACCAAACCTAAAATTAAATGCAAATGACATCAAAATGGAGGATTTGGTAGACACAGGTGAAGGTGAAGATGTAACAATAAGTTTACCAAAATATTGGCATCCAGATTGGCCTCTTCAGTGAATAAATCTTCAACTTCTTGGGATTGGAACTTTATCTCACATAAAACAAAGTGCAAGATAGATTGAATGCATAGTGAAAGAAGGACAGATAGGAAAATTAAAACCAAATATGGCCAGCATAGCAATGAATTAATGTGGATGTAATTTGTTGCAGCAATGGAAGAAACAGATTGACATTCCTTCAACCTAAGAAACAAACCATAAAAAGAAGAATGCTCTGAGATAAATATTAAAAGGTATTGTCAAGCGTGGTCACAGACTGTTCAGGTTGTACATAAGCAAGGCACAGCAACTTTTGACCTTTCAAAGGTACCAAGAGACCTACCTTTAAAATGGTTAACTTATAAACCTGTATAGGTGGAACAGTGGTCTTTGACATCAGGAAAAAAAATTAGAGGCATTAGAACAACTGGTACAGGAGCAGTTAATGCTCAACATATTGAAGAACTGCCTAGTCATTGGGTTTCTTCTATATTTCTCATTAAAAAGAAATCTGGAAAAAGGGGAAAGTTAACAGATTTAAAAGCCATAAATAAGGTGATTCAACCAATGGGCTCTTTGCAGCCTGGAATTCCCTTGCCTACTCTATTACCTAAAGGATGATCTGTTATAGTGATTGATTTAAAAGATTGTTTGTTTTTTAAACTATACCCTTACAAAACAGGATAAAAAAAAAATTGCCTTCACAGTGCCTACTTATAATTATTCCCAGCCTGTTAAAAGGTATCAGTGGAAAATTATTCCATATGGGATGTTAAACAGCTCCACATTGTTTCAATAATTTGTATAATAGCTTTTGGAAATAATTCATAAACAGTTTCTTCAATCTACAATTTACCATTATAAGGATGATATCTTACTAGCTGGTTCAAACACAAATACTTTAGGAAAAAAAATATATTTGAAGAGGAAAAGAAAAGTTTGCCTTGTTGGGGATTATAAATTCCTCCTGAAAAAATACAGAGAAAAGATTCTATTAATTACCTAGGATATAAGATAAGTTTACAGATATTCAACCATAGAGAGTACAAATCTGGATAGATCAATTAGGAACTATTAATGATTTTCAAAATTTGCTGAGAAGTATTGACTGGCTATGGCCCACAATTAGATTGACAACTCAGGAACTAAGTAATTTATTTCAAAACTTACAAAGTGATAAGAACTTAAATAGTCCACGAAAATATCAGCTGAGGCCGAGACAGAATTGGCTTTGGTAGAAAAGAAATTACAAGATGTATGATGCACATGTGGATTGTCTAGGTCCAAAGCTTGATTGTGTTTTGGTTATTTTACCTTCTCTGCATTCTATACATGATTTCTTATGCAGAATGAAGATAATATCTTAGAGTGGATATTTTTGCTACATAGGTGGAGCTCCAGGAGTCCAATCGGCGAGAAAGAGGAGGAATTATTTGAGTGAGAATTGTTGAGACCATGATTGGAAAAAGCACAGGGACAAATAGCCAAACTAGTGGAAACACATGAACTACGAACCAATAGCTGAGGAGCCTCCAACTGGATCAGGCCCTCTGGATAAGTGAGACAGTTGATTAGCTTGAACTGCTTAGGAGGCATCCAGACAGTGGGACCAGGACCTGTCCTTAGTGTATGAGCTGGCTGTTTGGAAACTTGGGCCTATGCAGGGACACTTTGCTCAGCCTGGGAGGAGGGGACTGAATCTACTAGGTTGAGCTGAATCCCCAGGGGAGTCCTTGCCCTGGAAGAGCTGGGAATGGGGGGTGGGCTGAGTGGAGGGTGGGTGAGGGGTGGGAGGAGGGAGGACAGGGGAATATGTAGCTGATATATAAATTAAATTAAATTATAAAATAAAAAATTTAAATTAAAAAAAAAGAAAAATTGAAGACCTATGTAGAAAATGTTTCTGAATTGATTCTGGAAGGAAAATTGAGACTTCATCAATTAACAGGAATTGACTCATCAGAAATTGTAGTACCTTTTACTAACGCTGAAATTTCCTCATTATGGGGAGAAAATAAACACTGGCAAAGATCTTGCAGTAATTTCTTGGGAAAGATTAGTGAACAATAACCCAAAAGCAAGAGACTTCAGTTTATAGAAAGAACTAAGTAGATTCTTCTTCACATTCTGTGAGGAACACCAATTTCTGGAGACTTTACATTCTCTACCTACACAAGCAAGTCAGAAAAGGCAGATTATATATCAGGAAGTTTAAGTAAAGTTGTTCAAAGCCTTTATAATTTCATTTGAAATTCAGAATTGTATGCTATTCTCATAGTATTACTAGATTTTGCAGAATATCTTAATATAAATACCAACTCTCAATATGCAGAAAGTGTTGTTTTACATATTGAAACCACTGAACTTATTCCAGATAATTGAGGATTAACTCTGCTATTTATTCCATTATAAGAAATAATCAGAAATAGAAATCATGCCATGTATCTAACACATATCAGATCCCATGTGAGTCTACCAGGCCCTCTAGCACAAGGTAATGATGAAATTGATCAGCTATTGGTTGAAAATAGGCTAGAAAACTCAAAATTTCATAAGAAATACTATATTAACACCAAAGGTTTGAAGAAAGAATTTTCTATCACTTGGCAACAAGTCAAATAAATATAAGGAATTGTTCCATGTATAACCAAACTGTACCACGTGCAGGAGGTAACCTGAAGGGTACTCAAAAAGGATGAAATTTGCCAAATGAATGTGTTTCCTTTTTGTATAGTTGGAAAATTAAAGTATATGTATCATACCATAGATTCTTGTTCAGGATTTCAATGGGCAACTGCTTTAAGTTCTGAAAAGGCTGATCCTGTAATTACACATTCATTAGAAGTTATGGTCATTATGGGGATACCTATACAACATAAGACTTACAATGATCCAGCATATGTCTTTAGTAAAATGAAATAATTTGTTTGCATATCACAATATAAAACATATTACGGGTATACCACAAAATTCTACAGAACAAGCAATTATAGAAAGATCTAATTACACTTTAACAGATATGCTTAATAAACAGAAAGGGGTAATAAAGACTCCCAGAGGTCAATTAAACAATGCTTTATTAACTTTAATTTTTTAAGGCTAACGAGGAAGGAATAACAGCTAGAGAAACAGGGGTTAATGAAAAAAAAGAAGTCTGATTAATTGAATCAGCCTGTATATTTTAAGATATATTTACCTCATAATAGAAACCAGGATATGTGTTGATTTGGAGAGAGGTTGTGCTTTTGTTTCTACAGGAAATGAAAAACTGTGGATTCCTTCCATGTTAATGTAGCCTAAAAGTCTTGGCTACATTCATAAAACAAAACAAACAAATAAAAACAAAAAACAGCCAAAACTACAAGTGATATGTAAACTTATCCTTGACATGGAACCAGCTCTGAAACTGAATGAGACATGATAAATATTGTTGGCTAAAGAGTCCTCATGACTTACTATTACATGCCATCCTTTAACATGGCATTGTTAGAGATTTATATTAAAGTATGGTTATACAGTCCAAAAAAGTTATAAAGTTAACAGATGCCTTCTACCTGATCAAATATAAAACAAAAATTCATCTTTAATTGACTTGTACACACTGCACATTCCATACTTGTGTTAATGTAGACATATATGTTACACTTAAAAGTTTGTGTGTTGTCAGAAAATAAAGGACCAGATACCAATAAAAACAGGTAGCCCAGGTGATCCAGTCTCTCTGAACGTCTATGTTGCAGTTTTGTCAAAATTCTGCATCAAAACATCATCAAAGCTGCTAGTTGTCATGGTCCAGCCTCACAGATTGCTCTCATCAGGACTTCATATAAGCCCTGCACTTTCCTATTATACAGAAACTGGACAATAAGTGATACAGCTAGCTCTACCAGGGCTTGGCCATTATCCCAAATTTCTCAGGGTCCCCTAAAGATGTCATCACCCTCAGAAAACAGGAAGCAGTCTAGAGAACATGATGCCCATATTACCAGGAAGTGGGTTGGGTGGTTTTTGTTCATTTAGTGTGTTATGTCATTATTTAGGGGTATTGGTTACAAGTTGTTATTGGCCATGGTTAGGAAAAAAGTTAAACAAAGAAAATTTGATCACAGGGATCATGTTCTGAAAACAAAAAGGGGAGTTTAAAATTATAGGAAAATAGAGTAGATTATTGAATCTACTTTCAAACTAAAAAGGCAACTACTAGTCTCAAATATTTCAGACTGGTATAGATTTTCATATATTAATACAAATTTAAGGCTACTTTTGTTATACTGTGTTTATGCTTCTACTCTTTTTTAAGGTATTTTTATATATTGATTCAAATTTAAGATTTTTTAATGCTATATTATATGCTTTTATTTCTTGTTTAAGGTATTGTACCTGTGAAGCTCATTTAAAAATGTAAAGTTCTAGTCCTTGGAAGCTATTTAGGAAAATTAAGAAATACTTGTTAGTAGTTATCTACAACAATCAAACTTATAGTCATGTTAGGTATATTTTCAAGGTTAATCACAGACATATTTTAAATAGATTGTCTTGAAACATTTCACAGATCTACAGAATATGTCATTTTAATATTTTAATAACATAGGGCTTTTCATCACGGTGGGACACATCTGTTCCTTACAGTACCAATTTACTCCAAAAGAGTATGATGAGCATCAAAAAACCTCCATATGGAGCTTGATTTCATGAGAGATAAAGTTAGCCAGTAGGCAAAGAAACTGCCTTTGCCTTGAGTGCTGACAGTATGCTGTCCAAATTGGACAAGCAGGACACAAAAGAAGGCAACTACTGAACTTTGTCAAGACAAGGTGGGAGAGTCTCCAAAACTGTTTCTTCACAGAAAAGTTTGTCAGGTAACTTAGGCCTCTAGGATGAAAATCGATGCCCCAACAATGCAGAGGAACCCCAGGGTGACTATCCAAGCAGTCAGATGTCTCTGTTTCTTAGCTTTGGAAGTTGCTTCCTCTGTACTTCCTGTTTCCTCAGGTAATATATCCTTCTCAGCTCTCTGATCAGGTTGAACATTAGATAGTTATAGTTACAGTTTTTCTTAGTTATGACAGAAAGTAAATTAGGTACTAAAATTTGGACTCACCAAGGTAAGATATATAATAGAGTATTTTCTATAAATTTGCCAAATAAAATGGACTTGGCATTGTGAATGTAATTCTTAATTGATATTGTTCTTATTATACGTAATTTTTTTTTACTTTAGAATTAAAACCTTTCCTTTTTATTTAGACAAAAAGGGGGAAATGTTGTGGGAGAATTGTTCCTACAGACATTCTCCTGTACCAATATAGCCTCATTGATTGGCTGACCAAGATTAGCCGTAGAATTCTTGGAGGGCTGAGGGGTTCTGCTAGAGATGACAGGAAGAGAGAAGGGAGGATTTCCAGAAGATTTCTGGGACGAGTGGTTTGAGAAAATTGTGGAGAGAGGGTCAACCAATGGACTCTCCACTGTCCTTGGATTTATCAGGTCCTTATCTCAATTTCTGACTCCCAGGTTTTTATTATACTGGATCAATTTAGATATTCATTGTAAGCCATCTTGCTATCCCTAGTTTGGGTGCTAAATGGATTGACACAGTTCACTGATGGAGATTCCACTGTAACTTAATAAAATACTTTCAGATATATCTATAATTTTCCTTGTTATATGTAATTAAAAGCTGTCTTGGTTGACATAAGGGAGAATTCTGTTTCTCTGTTCCTTTACTAAAGCAAAAATAATATATAGCATATTTAATTGTATCTTTTATTCTTAAGATTATAATATAATTCATCATTTTCCCCTTCCCTTCCCTTGCTATAAACCCTCCCATATAACCCTCTTTCTTACTGTCTTTCAAAGTCACAGCCTCTTTTTTTTATTAATTGTTGTTACGTGTGTGTGTGTGTGTGTGTGTGTGTGTGTGTACAAACATACATATATACATATATTCACAAATATAACCTGCCTGGTCTGTATGTTTCTTGCATGTTTTCAGGAGGTTTATTTTATGTGTAGAAAATGTTTGTTTCCAGTTATTTTCCTGGGTATTCTGGTCCATTTAATGTCTGTTTATCTTATCATCTATTAACATATTCTATCCAAATGACTACTTTATAATGAGACATAGTCCTTGAAGTTTGACATTAGTTTGCTTTGCTTCTCTGGTATCACTGTGGCTATGCTTAGTTCTTCACATTTGTATATGCATGTGTATACGTTCATATGCTGATTTTTTATATTTCCTTTCACTTATAACATTTCAATAAAGATCCCAGGGACAAATATAAATAAATGTTTTTATAAAATACTATTTTTTATGCATCATCACTTAACAGTTCCTGCACAGTTTTAGAAATACAAAAGCTAAGTGTGTTTACCCATATGTTTCTCTTTATAAGGTGGAACTTGTAAAGCACTTTCCAATCCCATTTCATTCTGATGTTATAAGCTGCCAAGCTTGCATTCATATGCACTTTTATATACTAAACACTGGGATGCCTACTATATTATTGACAATTTCCCTTTATAGCTTGTGGAATCCCATACAGTTGGATCTTAACATAGTTTGCTCTTTTTCTGAAGTACAATCTCGAATGTCATGCTCTCTTATAGAAGTGGCTAGCATCCATGTTACTTTGTAATATTTGAATTTCCAAACTAAGGTTTAGAAACAGACACTAAAGATTTGTTTAAAAAAAAACTCCAAGTCTCAACTTTAAAGAAAGATTTGTCATACGTAAAATATTATTGCTTCTTTTTCTGTACATGCGTGTGTGTGTGTGTGTGTGTGTGTGTGTGTGTGTGTGTGTGTGTGTGTTGTGTGTGAAAGTGTTTATGCAGTCCCCACATCTGTGCACATGCATGTTGATGCTGGAGGTTTACATTTGGTGTCTTCTGTCACCTTCCACTTTACTTACTTCTTTAGTAAATATTACTTTTGTTGTTGCTGTTGCTTCGCAATTACAATTACAACATTGTTCCCTTTGCATTCCTCCCTCCAATCCTCAAAATCATGGCTCTTTTTACACTAATTGATATGTATTCATATGTATATCTACATATATAATTCTAAATTTAACCTACTCAGTCTGTATGTTAGTTGTATGCATATTTTCAAGGCTGATTGGTCTTTCGCACTGGAAAACCAATTGGTGTGCTCTTTTCTGGGGAAGATCGCCTCTCCTCCAAATATCTCTCAGTTGCCTATAGTTCTTTGTGTAGGGTTGAGGACTTCCCCTCTCCACCCAAAACTTTATAATGTTCATTGGTGTGCTCCTTGTTCAGTGCACAGTTGGGTAGTCCTGTTTGTGAGATTTTTATGGGTGAAGCTTCTGATGTTATTTGGAAACCCAACCTCACAGAAAACTCACTGATCCTCTGGCCCTTGGAGTCTTTCCACCCACTCTTTCACAATGCTCAATGAGTTTCACAGAGGGTGAACTTGAATCAGCAGCTCACTTTGTGTCTAGACTGACTGCCTAATAAGCTAGAGTTAATCACCTATCTCCGTGCCCTTCCAGTGCTGGGGATAGACAGTTGCCTTTTCCTCAGGTACTTGGATCTGAACTCATGATGCCCTGAGTCCTCTCTGAGGACTGTGTCCACTGAGTCATCTCCATTACTTATAGAGTTGTAGAATTCCAATACCTGACCACAATGTCAGCGCATCCCAAATCAAACTGTTTCCTTTTTTTTTTTTTTGATTCATTAAAATGATGCCTACTCATCCAGCATTCAAAGGGACAAATGTCAAGAGCTTGTACCAAAACAAACTACTCTTTGAGAGCTGATACCTCACTGAGGGCTGCAAAGGAAACAATAACTTTTGTCTTCATATGCATAAGACCAAATAGAAGTAGAAAGGAAACAGATAAGAATGGGTGTGAACACAAATTGATATTCTCAGTGCACCATCAGATTTCTGTAGTTCAGTTGACACAGAAGGATAGAAAGTGTGGACTTTTGAGCAAGGGTAGAGATTGATTAGTATTTAAAATGGTAATATGTGTGTTTGTGTGGGGGTGGTCTAAAGATACAAATGAAATTTAGAAGGTGGTAAAATGTTTCACTCATTCTTTCTCACCATTTATTTCTTTCCAAACATGGTCTACTTAATAATACTCAACAAGAAAAACTTTTAAACCATCTTTGTGCAATTTTTAATCTTAAAAATTATTTATCATATACCACAAAATAAGAACATCACAAAATGAGTTAATCTTTTTCAAAATCACTTTGATAATTTTCTTGTTTTGAATCATAATAATATTCTATTTTTAAATTTCCCCTTTTCCAAAGCAATTTTCTCTTTATAAAGGCTTATGTGTGTACTGGCATGTTCATTTAAGCCAAAAGGGAATTAAATCAATTTGTGCTAAGCTTAGGTAATTATTTCATTTACTTTATAATTATTATTCTGAATATGAAATATTCATCATCCAAGAAAAAGTTAAAGCCCATGAAATTCAATTATCATTTGAATTCAGACATGAGACTTGAAAGTGTTCTCTATCTGAGGTGTGTATATGTTTAACTTTGGATTTCATAGACAGCAAAAGCTAGCTTAGTGCACATGGCTAATTCTCTTTGTCTCATGTTCCTAATGATAGGCAATTAATTCCCTCAAAGAAAGCTTATTGAAAATACCAAACTTTTAAAATGGAAAGAAAAACACAGTAAGCGTTGGTATACAAAATAAAATCATAACAGTTTTTTATTGTTGTTTTTTTATGTGTATTTTAACAAATTGCAATTTACGAAAAGAAAAGTCTCAGAAAGTATTGTCCTTGTTCTTGGTTATACAACAGATAGAGAGACACTTTGGGTGAAGACCTCACACACTGTGAATACAGCTTTCAGACAAACCAAGCTGGCACCACATGAGGCTTACACCCCACTAACACTTCTTCATTGAGCCAGAAGCTACTGTGCAGCCTGCCGAGGAGGACAGAGTGTCTGGGGTCTTAGCAGCATTTTCCCTAGGTCCTCTGGTACTGACCTTCCAGGCAAATGTTCCCACTTGTATAATAGTGAAATTGTTGTTTTGGGGTTGACCAACCAGTTTGTGATTGGATTTGAGGTCTTCTACAGGAGATATAATGCATACCTTGAGAACTTAAGAACTTGCTACTGATGCTAGGCTACCTGGAAATGCAGAAACATTACTTTTGTGTTTTATTCATTCCATAAAACAAATATTAATATAGTCCCACATTTGAGATACAGAGATATAAACATCTATGAGATATAATACTAATAAATCATTTGATATCATACTCTCTATCAATAGCGTTGTTGTTATGAGCCTTGCTACAAATGGGTTAGATTACCTAGGATGGATGTGTGAAGTCAGTGCAACAAAGACACTGTGACCACCTGTTGTTCAAACAAGTGTATTGTTTCAATGGCTTGCATGAACAGTTTTACAATTGTAATTTCATAATTTAAATTTCTAAAAATTATTACAATAATTACCAGTTTGTTCCTTGCTTCTTTTCTCTTCCATCCTCCAACTTTCGCACCATTAGCCATTACCTTTTTGATCTCTATCTTTACTACTGGAAGTGTAAGCAGACTTGCAAGCTACAAAGGAAGTTTTCTAACTAGGCACACCTGTGTGTAGAACACTGTGCCATGGTGGCAGCATATGCAGTTACAGGATCATCCAGGATGACAGACAGTTTTGTCTCTGGTGGTTAATATTTGCATCTGGTAGGGTCTGTGTTCTGACAATCAACTCACAAGTCAAAGCCAGATCAATCCATTCTACATTCTGTACTACTCCATCTGCTCTGGGGACATAACAGTTTGTTTGTTTGTTTGTTTGTTTTACCTTTAATCCTACAGGCAACAATACATGGAAACTTCCTCTTAATAGTTGGCACTGTTGATCCCTTGTTCTCCTGTCCTTCTCTCTTAACTTCATAGGGTATTGGCATAGTTATTAGAAATGAACAAACTGTGGGTTTCTATGATTCTGCTTCATTGCCTCTTCTAAGACTGTTCCCATCACCTCCTGATGTTGTTGATTTATTAGCATTTTTCCAAGATTCTTGTGGTTAAATCATTCTTCCCAGAACAGTTATACAAATATGTAATGTCAAACTTCCTGGTCTACTGTGATTCATTCAGGCCAGCAGTATGCCTAGAACCATAAAAGCAAGGAGAGCATGTAGTAAAGATGCTCCAGGGGTCATGCTTGGAGTTATGCAGCGAACTGTCCACAGGTCTTTGCCAAATGGGTCAGAGTCTCCAGGGTCTTGCCACAAGGAGAACCTTTTAAGATTCATGCTACAGTGCTATTCTCAGGTCTTGTTCCCCAAAGAAGTCAAATGCCACTGTGGTCATGTTAAAAATCTTATTAATAATGTCTTTATCAATGAACTCATATTTTACTATTAGAAAAAATATTAAAATATGAAAATTAAAAATTAGATTTCCAAACTTTCTAAAAGAAAGTTTATAGAAAAATAGCAAATCTTGTAAATAGAAAAATAAAGTACATTATTTTTACACAAAATTAAATTAAATAGCATTTTTGAAAAATCTTGTTATAATAATTCAATGTAGCCATTTATGTAACAAAAAGCCTTTGATATAGGAGAAGTAATTTAAAACAAGAAACAGAAAACAAATTCAGTCGGAAAACCATCAAACAAGGAATCAATTTGGTCTTTTTATACAACATACCAGGGGTCTCAGTTGTAAATAATTTTTCTTGGCCAGGACTGCACAGCTTTCATTCATCTTGTTATAATTCATAGTTTATTTGGTTGAGACCACACTCTCAAATATGCCCAGTACAATTAACAGACAAATACTGCACATTTTGAATGGAAAAATCATATAAATTAAGAATTTCAGCTTTGCTTTTGGGTCAGATTTAAGAAGCTTTCACTATAGGCAAATTTTTCCAGAAACAATATAGTCAGACACAAATAAAGGTAACAGACTTTCAGGGAGATTGGCCTAGCTAGCAAGTTTAATTTCCTGAGATTGCATTCCCCAGTATATGTCGCACCCACCTCAACCAGCAAGGAAGACGCAACACCGAGCTCTTCTTTCTGCAGTTTATTCAGGGCCTTTTTTACAAACGACGTCTCTCCCTCGGGTAAGCCCCTCCCAGTCCTTAAATAGTCCTGGGCTACCAGTCCCAGACAGCTACATGGGCGCTGTCCATTGGTCCATGCATGCACAAGCCACATACCATTCCAGCCATGCCCAAATAAGGAGTTCTTTTCACAGGGAGCACTCGCCGTCGGGAGGGCGGAGGGCGGAGGCAGTGTCAATTTCAGGGTGCAGCTCCACACAGGTCTCTACAGTTCCCCCTTTTTGTTTTGCAAAGCACAAGGCAAGAGTAGTGGTCTGATTTCTGTTACAATAGAACTTGTACTAATGTTTATCCAGGTGTCATCCACCCAGAGAATACTAGACCTGTTCGATACCCCTTTTCACAGAGGTGGGAGTTAGGGTACCAACCCACATGCAATCAGACTTGCTCTTCTTGAGGACAGTATACCTTGGCCTCAAGTGCAGTGCGCATACCTCACATCCTGTGCTCAATAGTCCTTTAAGGTGGCCAACCAGGCCTGGGGAGACTGTCCTGCCTCAAGGGCTGTAAAGGCCTGAGTAATCATGGCTGCATTGCAACGCTGTAAGACTCGGATGTGACAGATGCTCCACAAGCATGCTAGGGAGGCAAGCACCAGTAAGCCTGCTAGGGCTCCTAATCCCGTCCACTCTTTCAGATGATTCATGGCGTATCAGTAGGGGTCTTGGGAATACTGACAGTATCCCCCATCTCAACTCCCATCTTTCCTTGCTGACATATCAGGAGCATCATCAGGGCCATCACCAGTATCCTCTTTATCATTGGCAGCAGCATCTTTCTCACCCTGGACCTTTCTGGTTAGTCTCTCCGGTACCCACACTGGGTCTTGCTGGTCCTGAGGAAAAACACAAACAGAACCTCGTGCCCATGTCAGCACGGGATCTGGTCCATGCCAGACGCCTGTTAACACGTCCTTCCACCGTACCATGCCCTTGTTGGGGCTTTGCGGATCTTGATGTCTATCCGCAGCAGATTGATTATGAATGTCCAAATTTAAAAAATTGATAGTGAATAAGGCAATGGATATTCTTTCTTTTGGGGTACAGCCGTGGCCTATTCCCCCTTTTTGTTTTTGCAAGATTTCTTTTAATGTGCGATGGGCACGTTCCACTATCCCTTGGCCTTGTGGATTGTAAGGCAGGCCATGTATAAGTTGTACATCCATTTGTTGGCAAAAGGAGGCAAACTTTTTACCTGCATAGGTATTATCCATTATCTGTTTTAAGTTGCCGTGGTTTTCCCTAGGCTGCCTATGCTTCGAGGCAATGGGCAATGACATTAGATGCCTTTTCTCCCATCAATGGTGAGGCATGAGTTATCCCGGAACAGGTATCAACGGACACATGAATGTATTTGACATGGTCAAATTCTGGAATATGGGTAGCATCCATTTGCCATATTCTTAGTGGAAGCAAGCCTTGAGGATTGACTCCTAAACCAGGAGGATAATGATAGATAACACACTGAGGACAATCTAAAACCACCTTTTGTGCATCTGCACGGGAGATGGAAAATTTCTGTTGTAAGGCCCTTGCGTTGATATGAAATATTTTATGGAAATCATATGCTCTTTGTATAGCAGAGACAAGAAACATCCATTCTTGTCGGGTGCACTGATCTACTACTTTATTGCCTTCTGACAAGGGTCTGGGCAATCCAGTGTGTGCCCATATATGTTGGGCAAAGAATGGGGATGTTCGTTGCCAAATTAATTGTTGCAATTGTGAAAATAAAGACCTGACTGAGCTGGAGGCCTTTATAGGCCCAGCACATTCTAGGCATTTTAAGGCATTCACCACATAGCAAGAGTCAGAAACCAAATTAAAAGGAAAAGGACAGGCCTTAAAAACCTCCAGCACTATAAGCAATTCCACTTTCTGTGGTGCTCCTGGCAAGAACTGATGTTTTACTGGTTTTTGAGAGTCTATCATATAAGCACCACATCCTGTTTTTGATCCATCTGTAAATATTGTGCTAAC